>JAQGAU010000596.1:0-25944 GCA_034698045.1 Paramacrobiotus richtersi | reverse complement strand
GAATGCCTTGCGCATGCGGCCATTATGCAGAGCTATTTTTAAAGTTACAGATAGCGCAAAAAAACCATCTGTTCCAGGCTCACTGTCGTCTGCTAGCTGTGGCCTTAACCGGCGCGTTTACACATGAGGTGGCAAAAATGCTTGTGCATTAAAGTAAGAGCGGGAGAAATGACGTTTTCTGCCAAGCATCTCTTGAAGTTTTCGTCTTTTCAAGGGGAAGCTCTCCGCTCGCCTCGATTTCGAGCGGGAACCTTACGATTATCAAAGAGATGGCTTACCACTGTCTTCGCTTCGTGTACTATTTCCACCTTACAATTAGTCTTTAACTATCTCCGATAACTACGCAAAACCAGGGCCAAAACACCTCTGACTAAAGTCCGAGTTATTATTCGCAACATTAGCAGCACCATAGGTGCTGCATACGTGTGTACGAGATAAAAATACAATTTTTATGCGACCCTAGCGTCGAAAAGCATTTGCTTGGAGGTCTCGCATTGACATGAAAGCCCTGTATGTACGTTAACCAATAAAAGTACAGTATGCATTTACAGTTGTCAGACTGCCAGCGATCACTATAATAAATATTTCAAGACTATTTTATGGCAAAATGTAAGCTAACGAAGTTTTCATGTTCAAAACTGGAGTTTACTTTTCTGGTACTTTTAGTACTTGTTTGGTAGCTTGACTTATGTTTGCTTACTTATATTACACTGAAGTAATTTATTTACTTTTTGTTTATGATTTTCTGGTATATTGATAATATATTTCAGTAACCTTTCTTAGTCTCTGTTTATGATCTATCTGTATATTGCATGTGAATTATGAGTTAGCTCTTATTTTACTGTCAGGTGAGGGCGACAAAGGATATGCTGGTAAGGTATGGTACTGTTTTATTGCTGTTTTATGCTTATGTTAGTCGGTTGTTTTATGTGTTATGTTAGAGTTTATGAGGTAGACGTTTCCCTGATCCGACCGGGATCGACCCGTTTCGTCTGATAAATTCCTAGCACGAAAACACCATTCATCTGCTACCATAGTACAATGTTCGAAAAATGCTCCCATCTTTGTGTATATCACGTACAGCAGTAAATTCTGCTTCAATCCTTTTTGTGGAATGATCTTATAGCCTGTTTTTGGCCGGTGTTAAAAATGTGTGTTCCTAAGTACTTTTATGAAGCACTACGGTGCTGCATCCTAATTAGCCGAGTTGTAAAGTCCAGGACCGATAATACCTTCAGCCATTGCACACGACAAAGGTTTCTTTCGGCACGTGTTTCCATACTGGGCGAAGACCAGTGGTAGAAAATGCCGTCGTTTTCTGAGTGTTCGGCTGGTTTCTGTAATCAAAAAACGCTTTATGCTGCATTGTTTTTCTCCGGGAAATTAATCATCCTGATCGTAGTTGCAGTCTTTGTATCGATAGACTGGATCGATTACGTTAAGACTGGAACAGCCGATGTTGTTCGCAAGTGTACGAATTACAACCCTGTGTTATGTACTGTGATGGTCATCGAAACCCAGTTCATGTCCACTGCAGCTTTCGTCAGCTTGGGTGTCACAACCTACTTTATGAATCAGCATTTGGCTCTTTACCGGGCTGCGTCCATTTTGTCTGATGCCTGTGAACCCGGAAAGGGTCGCAAAACGATGACATCGTGTCTAAGTGTCGTGCACACGGCAGCTGTTTTGCTACTCGTCGCATATGCAGTGACATTTCTGGCTCCTATTCTAATAGCAGCGCGGAATCCCACCATGGAGACCTATGGGTTCTTTCGAGTTTCAAACGTAACTCTGGAGCTGTTCATGGCCGGATTAACCATCGGCAGTGCAACAATCCTGTACGTCAGCTGTGTGGTCGCTACGATTCTAATGCACAGCTATCGCTTGGCGGTCAGACAGTTAACGCACACACTGACCATCCTTAAAGCACGCCTGACTGCCATAACGGAAGAACAACTGCTGGGTATGGTGCGGCAGTACCACAGTGATGAAATGAATCTGATATCACTCCATCGTGAGATAGAAGGCTGTCTTGGGCTGACGGTACTGGTCAATGTTGTGGCAACTATTTTCGCAATTACGCAAACAGTTGCCGTAATTATGCAGACAGACAGCACTGCCACCAATCCGGCATCAATCATGGGTTTCGTCTTGAAAAATTGTTTTCATATATGGCTAATCATTGCTTTGGTGGTTTTCGCGGAACGGGCGTCGAAAGAGGTGCGTCAAAGGTGCAGACTGTTGCATGGCCTTGTACTTTTCTGTAGCAGAAAAACAAATAAAAGTTTCAAACTATTATAGAGTCTGCCAGTTGGCAGCCATAATAGAAGAGTAAAAACTGTGAGAAACAAGATGTGTAGTAATTATTAAGGAACGGTCCTTAAAGACGGAAGGCTGGAGCAACACGACGACAAACTTAACTGTGCGTTGGATATATGTTTAAAACAGATTCCACAAAGCTGTCGTCTAGCGAGATCAGCAGCTAACAACGCTTTAGGCCTATTATAAACGCTTACGCCAGCTGCGACCAATGTTTTAAAGTTGCGAAAACCGGCAAAAAATGGCCGACAAATATCGTACAAATTTTCATTGTAACCTAGGATGCGGCCAGCAGAAATGCAGGTTAATTATGTGTCTATTTGCAGGGTTCACGGACGGCGGAGGCCTGGCTTCGTCTGCGGGCGTGTTACTGGGGTCAGCCACGCGCAGACGCTCGCCCGCACGTAGGAGCGGTGAGTATGGTGACGATAATGTGATCATGATCGCGGTGTGGTACTAAATTATAATATATAAACTAGCGGTTATTACGTTGCGCATCATAACCGGTCCCTGACTCCCTGTACTGCCCACTCAGCCGGCCTGGAGTTTACGACGTCTTTGCTGCTGCATTGCTGCTGCTGCCGCTGCTGCTGCTGGCTGTCACGGCTGTGCACTCATAATAGCATACACAGAGTGAACACTGCACAGCCATAACAGTCATGATATGTGGCACTACAGGGCCACGTTAGAATGCGCAACGTAATAAGTTAATAACCCCTATACTATTATGTACGTGTACAGGATCAGGCTGTAGTTGTTATGTGTGTACAGAATTTTGGATATTCGTGTCAACAGCATAAGCAGTACCACAAGAAAATGTGCTATTTAAATTTGAAATTTGAACGAGAAAGCATAAAAATTTGAACGTGACGAGCATATTAAATGCTCACGATCCTTGTCAGCAGAGCAGATTCGCAGTAATTATGTATGTACTGTACGCATACGTAAAGCCGGTAAAGGTATGCAAGTATCAATTTCAAACGCTAGTCGAAGAAGAACGCTGAATCAAATAGCAAACTCCTGTGTGCCTTGAATTTGTCACTGTCCTAACGTCTAATTTATTGATGTGTACTGATTTACTGTCATAAACAGGTATCCGAATGCAACTGCAATCAACGCATTATCGAGGCACAATCCAACAATGATTCTGGATCCATAAATTTTAATTTTCTGCTGGGAGCAGCAGTGGGCTATTCAGTGCATCAACGACGCACGTTTGATGCTTGTGGAATTCTGTCCGTCAGCCGTCAAGCGTTCGCAACGGTACTTGAAGTACTTACTTATACAGTTAAAGGATAGACACGTGACTATTATTCCCATAACGGTTGGTTGTTGACTTCATACGACAGTCCAAAGTAATTTCATTACAGCATACTCTTTGCTAGTTGCTTCGGTGAAAATACAGTTTATCACTGATATTACTAGTAATAACTTATTATTATATACAGTAATGTACGGTGCTTCAGCTATTAACAGTAAGGACTCACGTCAGAGCCACGTGCACGATAAGGAAAATACATATACTACACAGTATAAGTCGTACACTTCAATAACATATGTAATGCATGCTATCAGCGGTTGGCTTGTTTGTACCAGAAAGAACCTGAGGCTTGCCCGAATTTTGAAGGCATGCCTAGTGCAAACATGTGGCCCATGACTTGCGTAGCTTGACCATTTCACACACTCGTACCAACCCCGCACCGCATAACAGAATATTAATGTGGTTAACCCAGGAACGTCAGCTTGCAACTTACACCAAAAAGTAGGCCGTTTTTGAAATAATGTAGTTTTTTTGCATTGGGGAAAAACTTTAACATGCTTCAGCTGATTAGTAGAGCAACATCTTTGCTATCGGCAGAATTGAGAAATTCAGTTTTGTAACAACTCCAGAACTTATGGAAGCTATGTAAAGTCCCCGTGCTAAAAACACGAAGCTGGCGCGCTGCTGGATTAATATATACAGCGCTGTACCTGAAACACCGCCGTCCCGATTTTATCACGTCCGCTACAGATCCTTTACACAGCGTGAGGCGTAGTCGACAATCCCCGTTGGCTAATAACTGCTAAGAATCTGGTTACAAGAATATGCATATGGCGCGCGCGCGACACCGTCAAAAACGGAAGTACTCGTGTTTTCGGAAGCATCTATGGACTTATCAGCGCGTAGTAAAGATTTGCCGCTGTTCTTTAGAGATGTAGTCTCTTAAAGACGCCATTGTATTGTATTGTTCACCGATACCAGAGAAACCTCGAGCGGGATAAAAGCAAGTGTGATATAGCTCGTTTATCAGTCGTTTAACAGCCTGTACAACACGAGCTTCTTCAAAGGTATACGATTCTGAAGGGAATCACAGGAGACTAGATCCCAAAAAGGTGAAAGTACGAAGCTATAAACTTATTGACAGGATTAATGATTTTTGACAGGAAATGTTCAAATGTTACCATAAGGACACTAGAAAACTGGCGGACTTTAAACAGCTGTACTTACGTCTCCCGCGTCATATAAGAACTCTTCTCTGGCAGTCGAAGATGCTACCAGACATAACCAGTAACAAGTGACAAAAGCAAAGCTAAATCGAATCCCTGGAGCGCTAATTCTTTCGATATAACACTGCGTATTATAATCACGATGGAAAATGTCATCAATGCTTCGCAGTTCACATCAATGAAACTACTTGAGTTGTCACGCCGGCGGCAAGCCGAAGCGAAAAAATCTTGATCATTCGCAATGATCTCGCTGTGGCCTAGTGGCTCACTGCACGCGCTCAGACGCAGATGACAGGGGTTCGATTCCCCTCAAGAGCGAGATTTTTGCGAATGATCCTCTGGTGAAGCGGTCGTTGTGGCATGGTAGCAGAGCGTGGTTGGTTTTGTCCACCATGCCTCTTCACAACGGAGCCCCAGAGTAGGCTCTTCCCAAAGAGGGGGGATGTCACGCCGGCGGCAAGCCGAAGCGAAAAAATCTTGATCATTCGCAATGATCTCGCTGTGGCCTAGTGGCTCACTGCACGCGCTCAGACGCAGATGACAGGGGTTCGATTCCCCTCAAGAGCGAGATTTTTGCGAATGATCCTCTGGTGAAGCGGTCGTTGTGGCAGAGTTAACTGTTAATTTCCGTAAAATATTCTTCCAGTGTCTATATATACGCCTCTATAAGTCATCCTCCGATGAGGAAACCACGGCTGGGTACAGTATATGCGAATGGTAATGCAATGATTATATACATATAACACGGTACGAGTTACGTTATCCCTAGGGGAAGCTGATACTGCAAGGTAGGGGGGTTGTGTGGAAAGAGAATGTATCAATAATCAATCACTCTCGTATCAATATACAGGGAAAAAAGAATGCATTACATAGTTGCTTTTACGGCTTTTGTTTCTTGTCTCATTCAGGTGGCTATGCTCTCGGTCATGGCCCTCCTTTTCTAGTGGGATAGAAAATAAGGTTACAGCGGCAACGCGAACAAAACTGTTATCAATAACACAACAGCGCTGGCAGCGCCGATCAGCTAAAACAATTGAACCACGCCATAATTGATCCACAGCTCTAACACTACAATGTCCGCAAACCGGTTCAGTGGATATTCCACAGCCCAAGGGTTGTGTTATTTTCGAGGTGCTATTTTGAATAAGGTTTTCACTTTCGCTTATTCCAGCCCATTAATCATGTACTAGTTCCATTTTATTTACTTTATTTTATTTAATGCGCTTCCATAAACTCTCCTCCATTTGCTTCGTGAACGCTCTCTTGTATATTTTGAATGGTTTTGCATTGTTATTCAAGCCCATTATAAACCCCTGATGTACATGCATGCTGGATGGTGTACAGGCCTGGGAATGGTTTCTATCCACTGTATCACTATGGTTGCTTTCGTATTTGTGTTTACCTAGATAATATTAAATGAATGTGGCTGTTCCAACTGTTACGGCACTTTTTCAGACCGTTATACGTACTAACGATTAAACTCTCTGCTTAATCGGGAACGCGTACAAGCATAGAACATCTTTCCAACTGGGCTCGCAGGTTGCAGCAGGATCGAGCGGTAACGAATTCCAGATCGTGTCGGGATTTCCGGTTGTATTTTTGCCTTCGAACATGGACATTCAGTCGATATACACCTACAATACACTGAGTGACTGAACACATCCTTCGACTGTGGAGTATACATTTAGTGGACCCGTGCAATTCAGTCGATAAAGCACATAAAACAAAAGCGATAAAATTCATGACATACCTGAAGCAACGCTTTCTCGAACAAATTGGGTGTTTTTTGCAAGAGGCTGTTAACTTGTCATACAGAGTTTCTTTCACTGGAGCTTGTAAAGCCATGTTGAATTGATGGTTTTGCACAGATGTCACGCGATTGTGCAGACAGCAGACCACCCAAACTTCCTTGGCAACTCATAAATGAAAGTCCCCTCGGTAACGGACGTTGTCGTAGACGCTGAGTCTCATTCGATTGTGAACGGTCAACCAGTGGCTTCATAACAAGTGGCTTGGAACGGCTTAACCACCATGCGGTTCCTCCAATGTCTGGTGTTTGTGTCCATGATGGTCTTTGCCATCCTGGGTTCAGGTAGCGCATACAATCCTTATTACGATGACTACCAACTGGCTCGCCAAATGGACGCTTACTACGCCGACGAAGGCACGCCCTATCAAATGTGGGCCCAAGGACATCGTGATAGACGCGGGATGGGAGGCGGTCGCGGATAGATCAATGGTACCAGCGACATTGCGACACCCTGCCCATAGCCTGCAGAACAAGAGCACTGTCTATAATTTTACACAATGGTTACTTAGCTCTGTGATATAGCTAACGATGAATTGCTGGAAACGGAATAAACATATGTTGACGAAACTTCTGTATAACAATGCCATATGTAGGGCATGGATTACGCACCATATTGAGCATAACCAGCTCAACACTCACATTTTGTCATCACGTACGCGCGGTTTTTTGGGAAAAAACCGACCGGTTTAATGTTGCTTCGTTCTTATTATGGTATCAGTAACCCACGAAACCAGGTCGAAATGACACAGTATAAAAACGAAAAACGTACAAAGGAACCTCGACTGGTTTTTATTACAATTCCAAAACTACAAAAAATGCGCGTGGCTATATAGAAGAGGCTACGAAGCCTACAAAGGGCTCACAAGGGAGACTGAAGTGAGTACTACCAGCCACTGCATCGGTACGGTAAAGAGCTGGAGCATCATGTCCTGTAATTGGCTGTTGTGCTTGTCACGAGCATCTTCCTCAGTATGTGCGTTGACCTTTTTTGACAACAGAGCTGAGTCAAGAGCCTCTTTGATCCGGGCGGTATAACCTGTGGAGTAAATATAAATCAGTGAGTATATGCACTCTGCTGTACTGTACCTACACTCCCTGCGCACCGTTTTCCGTGTTTTGCATTATTATTACAGTATTATCCGACAATAGCAATTCAAAAGGACGACCTCCTTTAACAGTAAAGTGATCTGGAAACCTAAAAGAAAGCTATAGAACTGCGATCCCCATAGGATGGCTGCGGTTGTGCAGCAAACTGACTTACGGGCCCGCGTATCTGTTAACTTCGGGACCCTTATAAAATCGGCCACCCGCGATTGTGATGCATCAGTTGCATAGGTGCGCATTCAGTCAGCTTGTTTGGATCTCGTTAGATCAGTAAACTAATGCACTGCGTCCGATAAATGCCCGGAGGACCGTTTCTGCTGTAGATTAATTGCTGTTAAATGTACATATACTTCGGTCAGACACTCCTAGTGCGATGCCTGACCGATATTAACGAATGAAAATGTGGTTCACGCTTGCTGAAGTATGTACGTCGAAGCTTTAAGCTTTTTGAAATCCATCATATCAATACAGTACCAAAACTGTGCGCCAGGATTCTCCGATTGTGTTTGATTTCCCTTGTCGTACGTAAAGCAAAGTCGTTGCAACATTGGGAAACAACGCAAGTTTGGACCTAGCGTTATTATAGTCCCGAAAAGCAGCAGTTAGTTAGTTACCAGAAACTAACGCTTCCAACAAAGAGATCTTGAAAAGTTGCCCACCGTCCACTAATCTTGAGCTCGCATAGCGTACGCAGGAAATATCATCCAAAAATTGGCCGGAATTACACATTTCAAACTAGAGTGATATAGGTATTGATGTACAGCGGAACCATGCCACTCAAAAGCTTCCTCCGTGCTCTTAACGTGTCGGTTTAGTGTTCGGAGTACTGTAATGTGACAAGAAGAACGTTACGAAAACTCAGCTGCTCAAACAAACGCTTCGGCATACTGTCCGCGATACAGGACCTGGAACGCACTGATAGTCCATTTGACTAAAGCTGAGGAATCATGTTAGGAAGGATCCAGCCCATGACATATCGGCATCGTGCGTTTATACCATCGATGACGATTCGTAATAATGAAGCCTTCACACAGGGAAACTTTATTACCGACTTTTTACTATCGCTGGATGCAAGTACTCGGCATTCTTCCATACACTGTCCCGCCCACTTTCACATTTTCTGCTGGAAGCCCATTACTAAAACTCTGGTCGTTCCTGGTGTTTTCCGTCTTCGTGCTCCTTCTCCGCGCCAATGTGCTGTTCATGTACGAGGCCCACATGGTTGATCTGAAAAACCTGGAACTGTTCAGCGTCATCCAGTTCGCATTTGTCAATATGCTGTACATCCATGGCGGGATGGTTACACTGCTCTGCATCGTCCAGATGCGTAAACTACACACACTCTCACGATTAGCCTGCTCGGTTGTCTCCAAGATTATCTGCATTAAAACCCGCATATGGACTATTATAACCATTTGGATTTGCGTATTTGTCTCAGCGAATGTGCTAGCCATGATGACCCCGTATTTCGATCCAAGATTACGGGGGAAAGACTGGGATAAGCCGGTGTTTCGGTTGCTACATGAATCAGCGGATCAGTACGGTCGCTATATCCAGATTGGAGCCGTTGTGTTCCAGGGTGTGGTTCTTGGGTCTAACTGTGTCGTGCCGTATGGGGCATTGTTTGGACTGGTTTATTATCTGAGAAAGTCTTTCAACACGATACGGAAGAAACTGGATTGTCTGTGCTACGCTCAACTGAAATGTGATGAGGTTGTGAAAGAATTACAGATCCTGCAGAAACAGTACGGGCATCTGGTGTACTGTGCCGAAGAAGTGGATGACCTTTTTGGGCCGCTTGTACTGTTACGATGCTTCATACTTTTCATGACCTGGATTGCGATTGTCGGGGAGCTGCTGAATTTAGAAAGGAGCGCAGTTAACTGGGTGATGTGCATGGTTGGCGGAATTGGGTTTCTACAGTTCGTAGTAGAGATCGCCGCTCTTATACATTTCAGCGACCGGGTAAGTAAATTTACAGACACAATTTATAATCGAATCTGCTAACTGGTGTACGTATGTTTCAGGCTAAAAGCGTCAAGAGAGCTACAAGAAGATTGTTAGCTCTTAGCCCGGAACCCGGTGTAGAAAAGGCGGCTAAGGAGTTTCTCAGCCGTTGCCGCGTTGATGATGGAGTCATTTCGGCGATGGGATTCTTCCATGTTAACAGGGGATACGTCACAATGGTATGAGGCGGCAAAGTTAATTATTTCCTGTTGAATTCTCATTTGTTGGTGGGTTTTGTTGATCAGGTAATTGGTGTCATTGGGACGTACTTTCTGTTGATCTATCAAGCGCGGGACCAGAAACTCGATCTATGGCTAATGCGGGAGACACTGGTGACATGCGTTAACGGTAGCAAGTTGTGAAAAAGTTGTCACAATTTCGGTGTACCTGTGAATACGTTAAATGTCTACACATTGATAGCTTTTTTTTGTTTACATAACTCATATTTTGACAATATACAGACTGATCAAGTTTCGGATTCATGTTTTCGGTTGACTGGTTAACAGGGTAAAAGCTTAAAACAAACAACTCAATGTGATCCCGTGGTTGGTTTCGGTATGGCCGTGGCGTTGTTGAGAATGATGTCAGCCAGACTGTGGTACTGTACATCATCGTTGGCCATGATAGCGTTGACCTTGACTTGCACATCTCGGGCTTGGTAAATTAGAATCATGTAGGTTAAGAATATGGCCATCAGCTACAAAAAGCAGCATGTTCGTTGATTAGATTAGAATCTGGTAATACGGTACCAAAGCAGCGTGGTTGTTAGCCAGAAACGCATACTTTTATGTACATAGTGTGGTATAGTGTTACGTACAGCAATGATGTATTCCCGTGTTATACTGAAGAATCCCATCGCGCTGAACGCTCGATCGAAGGCACTGCATGTTGTGATGAATTTGTCGCATTCATCGCGAACTGTCGGAGTTGGCTCGGATATAATGATCTTCCGCAGTGCTGTTTGGATGTCCGAGACCTTTATTAAATTAGAAAAATCATCAGAAAATCTTTGACAACATTACGAAAACATCTTACACTAATTTATAGCAAGAAGTATTTCGAAGCACCAAAAACACATTCTAACTGCAACTATGAAGTTTATATACAATTACATATTTATGGACAATTTTTTCCTCACGGGTACGAAATGATGCAGAAAGGTAATAATCGAACGCTGACTTGATAGCCACGTCAAGTATTACGTATCGTGCAGTATGTACTTATCTTTCAAAACAAGAAACAAGAACGAGAATTTTAGCGAAATAATGACTTAACTGTATCACAGAATACCGTCAGCACCAGCAGCAGCAGCAGACTGTTGAGCATCATAAACGACGCAGAGATCAGCAAGGTTCGATCCGTATGATCCGCATGATAATGTAACGTTTCGCTTGCCAACGCGCACCACGTTAACAATGCACAGAAACAATCCAGAGCGATAAAAACACCAAAGGTGTCACTCACTCGATCTTTCGCAAAAAGCAGTTTTTGATACTTCAGTCTCAACAGATCATACAAAGAAGGGGATGTGATTTTCTCAAAATGCGTTAAAATTCTTAGTATAACTTTAAACTCGGCACGTAAATGCAGCGCTATTGTGATAATGATCCCGTAAGGAATGGTTATTGAAGAATACACCGAGAAAAGAAGAAAATATCGCAGCATATGCCCAGCCCAATTTGGTATAGGATACCGTCCCAACGCTAACGATTCCTCCCGATACCAGTACTCGTACGGCTCAATCGAGCACGTATAAATCAGATCCGAGAGAGTCCCCAATACTGCATACACAATGTTGTAACCCGTCGTCAAATACCACCGAAACTGCAGTTTCTCCATGGTTTTCGGGAAGCACAGATACGTATGCAACATCTCAATGTGCTCGTTGATATTTCGCATCTGTATGGCGCATATGATGGAGACGATGATGTTCTGCGCCAGGAACATGTTGATGTAGCTGTACTGGATCAAAGCGTAGTGATCCAGCTTGCTGACTTCTTCCCCTTTCGTGCTCCACATCAGTATGGCAGCGATTTTGAAGAGAATGATCTGGATGATAAAGAGTAAGAGAGCCCATAGCTTCCATAAGATGTTTGCGCGGGAAAAAGGTTTGTTTGACAGGGAGTACGGGAGGAACCCCGAGATCTGCATCCATCGGTAGTAGAAGTGGGGAACTAGGGGCGGAGGTGGGGCATCCTCCTCGCTAGAGTCATCGACCATAATCGTACATTGGGATGAGGTAATTTTGAGTTTGCTTGTAGTACAGTTTCAGGCCTGTTAGTACCATAAAACTGGTAAAATTTAGAAGGGAGTATACAGCAGTTTGTAGTGCACATTGAAGTACCTACGTAAATGCATTCATTACATTCTGCGTTGTTAATAATTACAGTATTGTGGTACCGTTATTTAATTAGGTGCTATGTTAACATTGTGTTATGCATTTGTTTAGCATTAATGTGTTACGTCGTACCAGTTCGAACGCTGTTTCTTGTGTGGCTTGGCTTGCTCTACGTCACTACGTTGGCCTGTTAGCAGTGTTTGTTTTGTTTCTATGGTAATTAAAAGATATGCCAGTTGCTTTTCAGGAGCAAGTTAAATACTTTGTCGACATGATTCTGTGCTAATTCATTTTGTAAGCAATGGAGCATCAATCAACTAAATCTCGCATTATCTAAACTCGCATCATTGCAATCCGTTAATTTATCATTATGCGGTTATGGCACACAATCTACAATTTTGTTAATATGAACAAAAGCCAAATATATATTGCGAATACGAAAACAGTTCGTAATTTATCGATGGTTAATTTGAACAGTATAATATTATCACCGTGAAGAGAACAAAATCGTCGTGTATCACAAATGCAGAGGACAGACACCCGCTCTAGCACGCGCCGAGATCCCAGGTGACCTTAACTCTTCCGGCGCTCTTATCGGCAATCTTCTCGAAGGCACTAGGCGACAGATCGATGTCTCCGCTCTTGCACGCCATACATTTGTCGACAATCTTCACCTTAACCTCCTTGCCCTCGCGTTTCACCGTGGCACACTGCTGGCAGACCGGTGCGGTATTGGGATTCGCTTGCTGTCCGTATTCCGTCTGGCTGACGGCGGCGACTAATTCCGTTCCGGCATGGGTCTGGCCACACGCTCCTAGGCCCGTATCGTAGAATGTGGCATCACCTTGGAAGGCCCGAGCCACATGGAGAAAGGTCAGGCACAGGGAGAGAATGTACAAGGAAGACATGATTACAGAAGGAAAACGCTGCTACTTAAACAAACTTGTAAAAATCTGAATAGAATATGAGGCTTCACCGATGAATTGCATTATGTGGCAGTTTATCTGCCTTTTATATGCACTGGTCTGTTGTTTGTCTCTGGGGATACCGGGGACTTGCCGCGTATTCCCTCGAACTTTGTTCCGGCTTGGTGCATATTATTCGCGGTTATCAGTGTAAAGATCGATCCGACCGATCTGATACGAGTACTTGTTATGCGTCTGCATGCTGATAAGTTCGGCATGTACAAATTCACTACACAAGTACTACCTTAGCTTTGTTATGCATTTTGATCAGATGATCAGATTGCCATTTGGTACACAACAAAAACAGCAACATTCATACATGTTTACATGAGGTTCCGTTAAATGTTGCCGGTAGCGGCTGTTGTCGATGCGGAAATCATAAGGTACTGTAGTTTTACTTTTCACAAGCGTACTACTCGTATAATTATGCTTGCTTACAAGTTAGCAGCCCAATTTGTTACGGAACCCGCCGTTCTTTTAACATCCGTTCCAGATTTCTAATCTGGTCGCAGCTGTTATTGTTTGGCCTGAGAATCTATACACATTCGTTTGTGCTGCTCAACTGGGTCACGCGGCTTTTACTTTACATCATTTATAGAAATCCGCGCTTCGGAAACCTGGCGGAATTTAATTACGTGTTAGAAACTGCCTAATATAACTGCGGGATGCATGTAGCAGATCTAGAATACCGGTGTACAAAATTCGATTTGAGTATGTCTATGTCACAGATGCTCATATCCCGCTCTTACAGTTCTACGTAATACCGCTTTGGGCCCACCTTTACTGCGTACATCATCGTTAACTATATCATAGTGTCGCTTAATGTGTTACAAAAATACAGAATGACAGCGTCATGGTGTCATAAAACGAATTCCCACAATATATAATCCAGCCGACCCATACATAATTCCTTTCGACCGGCTTTGCTTCGGGCGGTTCCGCTCGATAAAAGTTCTGATGCGCTCATACGTGGTAAAGCCATGTGGAAATGAAAATTATCAGACCATTACACGTATTACACATCGCAGGATACGTAGTAGGCTGTGCGCACGCCGCGCTCTAGACCGGTTTTGCAGGGTAGGGGAATTTGACAAAGGCATGGTAATTTATGACCGGCAGTCGCGCGGCTTGTCGGAACTGCCTAGCCCTTACCGTGAACAGACGTGACTGCCTAGCCCTTACCGTGAACAGACGTGACTGCGGTTAGTGGGACAGGATATTCCACTGCCAACTGAAACTGGTGGTTTTGCTTATAAACCTCTTTCTGTTCATCATTTGCTGCACTTTGTTCTCCGCTCACCTTGGCCCGCGTTTCTGATTCTGTGGCCTACTTGAGCTGACACTCACCAAATTACGCGTCATCACTTGCATTTTTCTTCCTTTTTCTGTTGTGCCATCTGGTTACACGATGAGTCAACACTACAAGAAAGACGGTTCCCTGGACATGCGTTATTCTTCATCCAAAGCATACGTCGCGGCAAATTCATCGAGCGCTAGTACCGGTGGAAATTCAGGGAGATCAAGCTACACGACTCCATCGTACTCGCAACCAGCACCGACACCATCTTACACGCCACCGGCACCGGCACCGAGAATCAGTAGTTCGAATTACTCCGCTCCCAGTCCAAGCTACTCGTCGGGATCTGATCTGCACCATAAGAAAGATGGAAGCTTGGATATGCGGTACTCTTCATCCAAAGTAGCTGCAGCATCTGTTCCTTCTGAGCCGCCCAGAGTGAGCCAAGGGTCGAGTACGGATAATGGATATCACTACAAAAAAGATGGCAGCATGGATATGCGTTATGCTTCTTCGAAAGAGGCTGTGGCTTCGGCGTCTGCACAAGCGGCAAGTGGTGATTTTCACTACAAGAAGGATGGATCGTTGGACATGCGGTATAGTACATCAAAATTGACCGGTGTCACAGAAAATGGTGCAGAACCCGCCGATGAACAGCATTATAAAAAAGATGGGTCTTTGGATATGCGGTTCAAGAGTTCTCGTGATGCGACGCACGAAAGCAGCGGTCTATACAGGGAAGCGCAATATAGCACTTTAACAAATGGTTTAACGTCATTACTTTTGGCCCCCATAGCGTGCTAAGACATACTGTACCTACAGCTTACAGCTAAAAGCTTTTCAGTATATGTTGTTGCCATTAAGGTTTATTCACCAAAATTACATTATGCACAAAAAAAAGTAATGCCAGAAATTACAATTCGCTGCAGTCTATGGTAGTACTCGAATTTCTCACACCCGTAGTTTGTCTGTTTTTTACAGTATCAAACCAAGTGAATCGCTTCATCGTAAAAAAGATGGAACACTGGATATGCGATACAAGTCCAGCAAAGACGCCATGGCGAAACAGGAAGCAGAGCAGTTTAACGCGTACGCTCGCGAAGAATACTGGGAGAACCTGATGCGGGAAGCGGCGATCCAGAGAATGTGGGAACGCCAGAAAGAAGAAACAGTTGCTATTCCTCGTAAGCAGGAATATATACCCCGAGAACACTTAACTGCCATTCGGGAACAGTTAACCGCGTTGGTAAGGGACGATTCTGCTACTGTTTATCTCGATGGAGCGGTCCAAATCCCATACCACGATCTGGACTTTTCCCGCACCGGGAAAAAGCATCTTGGATCCGGTGCGTTCGGCGAAGTGTACTTGGGATATTGGAGCGCTAACCACAAAAATGTTGCCGTTAAGCAACTGCGTCCCGAAGCGCAGCCGACCCGCAAGGAGAAGCAATTGTTTGAGCGGGAAATTGCCATTTTGGCTCAGCTGGGGGACCATCCAAATCTGGTGGCTTTTTACGGCTATTCTCCCGACCCGTTGTGCATCGTTATGGAGTACGTTGAACTGGGGAATCTTCACTACCTGTTGCACAAATGCGAAGACAAAAAGGTGGAGTTGAAAGTTACGGATGGACGTATTAAGAAGAACATCATTATCGGTGTTGTGGATGGGATGACGGCCCTGCATGAGGCCGGGATTGTGCATGGGGATCTGAAGCCGCAGAATATTCTGATTACCAAGGATTACACGGCGAAGATTGCGGATTTTGGACTGGCGAATCTGCGGGGAAAGGCTGCGTCGACTGTCCAGACCATGCGACATGAACTGGAGGCTATCGTTGGTAAGTGTACCACATGTAAAGAAAGCATGCTTTTTAACGATCAGACTACGAGTGTCACGGGTTTGTCTGTCCTTGAATAAACTAAACTGGAACGTAAATTAAGAAAAACTTTGTTATATAAGACGTAAGCGTATTTTGCATACAAAAGGATTTGATGATCCCTATTAAATATATGACGATTAGTCGATTACTTTATGATGATTAGTTACATACTTTACGGCGTACATTTGTATATTCTTTAGGATACATACATTTTATATCCTTTCCTTTAAATAAACCTTCGTACAGCAAATCTCTTAAGATGAAACATATGGTCGTTGCAGGTGGAACCGGTCCTTACATGGCGCCGGAGCGTCTGGATTTCAGCCAACCCAACTTCAGCTGTGACGTGTACGCATTCGGGGTCATTCTGAATGAGCTGACCACAGAGGAAGAACCGTATTCTGACCAGTACGCAAACTTCGTCGGGCATGATCCGTTTGCCATAGCCAGGTATGCGCAGCAAGGCAGCCGGCCCAGAATGCGAGGCAACGCAAGTGCGGATGTCACAGCATTGGTTAAGGAGTGCTGGAACGGTAAAGCGAACAATCGCCCATCATTCGATCGCATTCAGCAGACTGTTCGTGTCGATCGCTTCAAGATGCCCAACGGTCCGGGTCTGAACTAAACATGAACATGGGATAACACTTGGTTTAGCTTCTGTTATTGCTAGATATTGCGCCTGCAAACATTCATTAACGTACTTTCGTTGTTTTGCTTATCGTAATTTGTGGCTTGCAATCTTGTTCCGCGTATTGCCAAAAATATTATTCACCTTTTCGATAGATTATTGCTTCGTTTGCTGTTGTAACTGGTGGTTATTTGATCAACCATCCGCTGGATTAGTAGGGTCGTTTTCTGCTATTGCTTGCTGTCTTGTTTTTACGTAAAGTATGATTAACAGGAATGCTGTTTCGTTTCATCGATGTCGGAACGCTTTGACAAGTTTCATGAGTTTCTAAAGTAGCAGTCACCTTTCGTCTTCACCATTACCAATAAACTGGTCATTCTAGAAACCGAAATGCTTATCGAAAGCATCACATACCGGAAGAGAACTCTGAATATTTCTGAAGCCGAGTTCACTTGTTGACAATATTATCTCAGAATTTATATATCGTAGAAATCCGTGGAAATCTGGAAATTTTGTTGTTGAGTCAGCAGTTTTCTACTGTTGATACGGGTACTCATCAGTGCAGCGTTTGGTGCCGGACAATCCGTTTCAAACAAGCGGAGAAGAAGGCAAAGGCAAAAGAACTTCTAAGTCGAAAGCAAAAATTATGGGTCAACAACCGGGTACAGATGTTTATAAAGCGGCATAAATACATGTACGCTACCACGGTAGTAGTTAAGTACTTAATATTATGTAGCCAGTTACCTTGTTATATGTGTAGCCGGATAGCTTTAACAAAACTTACGATACTTCAATAATTATTCACAAACACAACCGTGGTATTTGTGAATCAATGCAAGGTGGCACACATGCTCAGGTACTTCCGCAAAGTTTTGGCCTAACGATTGACACCGATACTGGACTACTGGAACAGACCAGCCACCGATAGATTCGTGTCAACGGGATAGAAAACGACCCAAATCCGACTTGAAAAAAGACTTCAAGAATAGCTAAGCAATAGCTAAGAATAGTAAGCATGAGACGGTACGGCTGTCACAGCTAGTATCAGTGCACATTCAGGTGGTTGCCAAATCTGGGAGCTTGCTTGAAGCGGAACAAAGACAGAATGGATCACAGTAGCTTGGTTGAGTTCTTCAACTGGTGACACGGAGGTATATCGACTGGACTACCCACCCACCCAGAAGGTCATCAAACTTAAACCAGCACTGGTATAAACCCGCATGTCTCTCGTCCACTTTACGAATAGTCAGCAAAGAATGGCATCCGTATGTGCTGTTTAGATGACCTTGCATGTTTCCTCCAAAGCCTCTCATGGTCCCGGTAACACTCGCAAAAATAGGAATCTCGGGGGCAAATATGATATACTCTCCATGACGCCAGATGAATCTGTCATTAAAATTCCCAGAAAGCTGGTCGAACTTCACAAAACACCGCATCTGCACCGTGTCCCCAATACTGGCTGAAACATTCTCCATCGGGGGATCGAATATATCCTGTGCAGTGATTACAGGACTGATCGCGTACGTTTGGATTGCAGCAAAATGGTCAGGATTTCGTGCATAGCATTCGTATACGCCAGCATGGCCTTGCGAGACATTTTCCAGCACCAGGGTGTGGACTCCGGTTGTCCAGTTGAAAGATGACGAGAAATGCGTGGGTGATACTAAATCGGCACGATACAGGCATGAATAATATTCTTTCGGCATGAGTTGGAGATTGTCACCATCTAGTCGAAGCTGCAGTCCGTTTTGGTTCCACACCGGGTACTGAGAGATGTTTATTCGGTGGGTGAATCGCTCCATCGTGTTACGGATGTTGCAGACAAGCTCTAACCTTTGCCCTAATACTGGTTTCAAGACTTTGTGGCGCTCCGCGTCTGACTGGAACTTTGCAGTGCTTTCGATGAAGACGCTTCCATTGCTGTTTCGTAACAGTTCATCCAAATAACGGATCCCTGGAATATCAAGCAATATCTGTACAAGCGCAAAGACGCAGATTTATACGTTTGTTCGTGCAATTATGAGCCTGAAGTAAATGTCATGGTTTTGGTGCACTTACTTTCACGCCGACCTGGTAGTCTGCTGACCTGGCAACCCTGCACTTGAAACGGGACCAAACAGCACATCAGGACAAGGGCGATTCCATTCATATCTTGTTATAATTATGTTTGTATCTTAATCTGTTCGAATGATGGTTGAAAAAATATAATGCTGACAGCTCAATAACTAGATCACTTAGTGCTCTATCCAATTATCCAAAACTGCCCACATACTGCTGCCGCATAATTATATTTATTTCTGTACATATGCTGGCACTACCGTATACAGGCACCGCAGCTTTAATAAAAGAAATGCTGTCACCGATGCATAGCAACGGCGACGCATTTCGAACGGCCGGTTTTCCGGTTAATTCTCGTATAACGTAAAAGTCACCGAAAGTCGAACACCGGTAAAGCGTATTCGGTGTCGTAACTCGGTCACCCGCTTATCTTTAATAATCAAGACTGTTTCCAGAAGATTTTCCCACTTGCTGTGCAATTAAATCCATGATGTGGCAATTTCAAATCCCGTCCAGAGTTCTTATACCAAGGCATCCACGAAAATATACGAACGTATCGCAAGTCATTCCATATGGGGTCACTATGTAACTAATGTGTTTTCGCGTACACCTCAAAATTCTTTTTTGTTTGTTGACTTTAGACTAACGTTAGCTTGCGGTCACTTTTCAGTACTTGGGAAACCCGAAATAGGGCTCTATACGATGCGGCATCCTATTAAACAATGGTCGTTGTACCGATCGATGAAGGCTATCTCTATGTAGTGTGCTAAAGAATTAGTCCTTTAAACGCTGGCACACTGGTACAGTGTACTACTGCGATACTATTCAGTAATGAAATCAGGAACAACAAAGCATATGTGGGGTAGCTCCACGACGGGCACGATAACATTCAAGGAAAGGTCTTCTGTTGCATATTTGTTTGAATCGGCCAACATCTTTATTAGGAACAGGAATAAGGAATTAGGAATGGTAAGTAGGAAAGGAAACGATTTTTTAGGAACACCTGTAGGAATACAATACTCATATTCCTTCCGGCTCCAGCCATTCCTATTGCTAAGTTACGGTTCCTGTTCTTACATTGTATTCCTACAGGTGTTCCTAGAAATTATATTCTAGAGACAGGGCGATGTTACCTACAACTGGAAGCAACCATAAACTTTCATTTGGCAATCAATCAAGCTATCATTACACCAACGCATGGAAAGTGGTACCCATGTTATTCAGTCGGATACGATCTTATGCTTTTGTTCGTTCTGGCTGCTGTCTTGTTCTTGACCACTGGAATGTCAGACTTTCCGCAGCGGGACTTCAGATTCTGTTGGTCCAGGTCCGGCGCTAATGCCTGCCGAAACATTCGCCGTGGTCAACGCTGTATTAAGCGCATTAATGTTAATTTTTGATTTAAATGTATTCCTCCAGCTCGCACTTCGCCCAAATCTTCGCACAATATTTTTTGTTTTTCTCGTGTCATTATGAGTAGCCGACATGCTTAATGCCTTTAAAAGTTTGTATTTACTGAAACAATCGTGAATAGTAATGAAACCGCATACTGCAGAGCAATACCCCCGGCTCCACGCAAGCAAACCATCGTTGCCAGATCTAGCTATTGTATCTTGCTGCATCGAGTCGGAACACGGACATTAAAACAAGAGCATGTCACTTCCTCATTTCACAGTAGTAAGGTATACCGACTGGACTACCCATTCTCCCAAATTGTCGTCAGTTTTAAACCAACACTGCTGGTACAAACCCGCATGCCTCTCGTCCAGTTTGCGAATAGTAAGCAAAGACTGTCATCCCTGAGCTGAGTGAGCGATGCTTATTGTGCCTCGCACGCTTCCTCCAAAGCCTTTTGTGCCCTCGATAACTGACTGAAAAATGGACACCCCAGGAGCAAACAGTATATAGCCCTCGTGCCGCCACATAAGTCTATCGTCAAAATTTCCAGGGAGAAGGTCAAACTTGACAGAACATCGCAAATGGACTGTGGTGCCAATCTTGGCTGATAGATTGTCCATTGGCGGATCGAATAATTAACTCTAAAATTACCATAGGGCTAACAAGGTGCTTCTGGATCACAACAAAACCGTGAGGTATATGTCCAGAACATTCGTATTGATATTCAGCGGCATGGTATTGCGAAATATTTTCCAGGGCCAGTGTAATATGGATTCCAGTTAAAAGCATCAGTTCTGAGAATGGTGTGAACCATAATGAATCCTGACCGAGTCGACACGAGTAAAATCCTTTCGGCTGGAGTATAATGGCGTTACCATCCAGTCGAAGCTGTAATCCATCTTGACTCCATACCATGGAAGTGTGCTACCGAGGGAGAAGAGCAGGACAATGCCAATAACTGAACATGTAGTGCTGCACCCGAAACAGGCACAGAGTCGAGAAGGGTAGACTGAGCAGGCTAATGCTGCGCAGTTTTTGTTACGAAAACACTGACAGGAAGTGCCAAGAAGTGCAGTAATCGATCTTTCCTCCACATGCGCCTAGCTACCATGCACTTGTTATGCAATCAAATCTATGATGTGGGCATTTCAAAAGCCGTCCAGGGTCCTTGTGCCAGGCGTTCACTGAAATACACAGACTGCCGGTCATTCCGTATGGGGTTCTACATATGCAGTATCTCTTCTGCTTTCTTATTATTTTTTTATGTGATGTGTTTCGGTGTACATCTCGAGATTGTTTCTTGTCTGTAGACGTTGAACTGGTTTGTGGTCACTTTTCCGTATGTACTGGAAACATCCCGAAATAGGTAATATCTTACGTTACCGCATCGTATTATGTATACATATTAAACCATGGTACCAATTGACGAGACATGCCCTAAAGGATTAACCACTCTTTAAGTTGACCTTGTGTCACAGTGGCACAGTGTACTATTCGATACTGCTCACAATCAGAAATCAGATAGAATGAAGTATATACGTAGGATACCGGATAATACAAGACAGAAAAGGGTTTCGGTTGCCTGTGTGTTTGCATCACGCGCAGGTGAAATGCAATTCCCATGGTCAAAGCGGACAAAAGACGTACCATATCTGTAGTACCCGGCGGGTATAGCTGTTATTGTATCAAGTGGCATGTCAAGCCGAGTTAGTGTTCAATCTTTACCTGTTGTACAATGTACTACGCATGCGCAGAAGACTAACAAAATGACATTTCGTTTGTGCTGTTGAGGAAGGCCCATGTGCGTGTGACTGTATTAAAAAGCGCGAAAAGCTATCCCATCGCTGGCTTCTGTTCATAGATTAGCCAACACTTTTTTAAAAAGCCGCCGAATGAAATTTCCATCCTTTGTGAGTTTGGGCTACTAGCGTGTAAGCTGGGAGAATGCACGAAATTACCGTACCAGTCGAATTCGCTTGTTTGATACCATTAAACCAACGCGTACAAAGCGGTACTTGTTATTAATCTGGAAACATTGTCATGCATTTTCACTGCTGCCTTGATTATTGACCACCAGTATGTCTCGTCCCGCTGAAAATGCAACAACAAACGCGACGTTCCGCAGCGAGACTTCAGATTCTCTCGATCCCAGTCTGGCGTTAATGCCTGCTGGAACATTCGCCGTGGTCAACGCTGTATTAAGCGCATTAACGTTGATCTGCAATTTAACGGTATTCCTCCAGCTCGCACTTCGCTCAAATCTCCGCACATCGTTTTCTGTCTACCTTATGTCATTATGTTTAGCTAACATGCTTAACGCCGTTAAAGGATGTTTGACAGTTGTCTACGTTTCGAATCCGCAGTACGTTCTGGACACCGTTTCCTGTGATAATCTCATGTACTTTCGCTGGGTAGTTGCAGTGATCCCCGCAAATCTTCACGCGCTAATCACAGTGAACAGAAGCCTTGCGATTTGGTGCCCCCATCAATACCGACGACTGCACACATCCTACACCGCAGTTGCATCAGTCTTTGCGACGATTCTTTATGTGCACTGCTGTTGTTTACCTGGACTGTTCCTTAACGCGATGTTAACGAGACCGGTAACCTGCTTTCTACAGCTAGGTAAAATGACCATTTGGTACCGAGCGGTGGAGATCACCGCTTACGATACACCTGTAGTTGTTATGCTGGTTTCCTGGGTGCTTATGGCAGTGAGAAGAAGAAAGCCGCATAACACGTCTCCTGTTACTCAAACTGCAATATCTGAATCCGTGGGCGTTGGACGAAGGAAAAGCCGTAAAGTATGGAGGGGTTTCGCTGTAGTCACGGCACTGACGGTGACGATGCTTATATCCTGGGCGCCGTTTTCGATCTTGCAGACGGTTAGAGCGTTTTGGAAGGTTCAGACTGTGGATAATGCGCCCGGAATGAAAATTATAAGGCCGGTGTTGTGGATGCTGCAGTGGACACAGCCGTTGATTGATCCTGTCATTCTGGTTATCACAATGCGAGACTTGAGACAGAGTTTAATACGCTGTTGGAAATGAATACTTTATGTATAGTGTATGTAATAATAATTTGAATATTGATATTCTGATATCAGAATATTTTGCTTGTTGTTACATCGTTTCGGTACGTGGTTTGGATGATTAAGGCGGTTGCAGCGTTTCGGCTGGGTCTGTAATGTTACCGGTGCTAAATGCACCATGTTCGTTGTGGTTTCATTCAAAACTTTGTACATGACGACTATGGCCTATAGTAAGAACTGTAAGTACGCCACGTTCTGTGAACGATGAAAATCATGAAATAAACAGGCATTGCGTGCAGTAAACTAAAATTCTCCCGGTAGCTTAAACATATCAAAAGTAACCTTTCGGGTTCGACAGGCAGTCACTGTTTAACGAAAAACCGCGGACGCTTGCTTGTTTCTTTACATAAACATGTTTGATTTTGTTCGCTAATTAGGGGCAGGTTGCATAGCTTGCATATATTTTCGAACGGGAAGTTTACTGGCTACGGCACATAAAGTACGTGGCATCGCATACGTATGATTTCCGGTTTTCATCTCAAGCTTAACAAGTAAGCAGACCATCCTTGCACACACTACGAAGTCGAATACTTTTCCGCTACCGACGCTTATTAGAGGTTCCCTTATCAGTTAGTCAGTTACTATACTACCGAGTACCGATATTTTGTTCAAATTTGTTGTAACGAGAGTTTAGAAAGTTTGATCAACTTTGATGGCAAAGCCGCAAATACGGCTCATGATCATGAATAGAACGCCAACCACAGTCCTCTTGGTGTGAGATGTAAAGACTTGCCGCGTGTTTTGTTGTGCATGTTCGAGTATGACCTTTTGCATGTTAGAATTTAGAGGTACAATAATAAGAATACTTTTAGTTTTAACAGCGTAGAAGGGTAAAATAAAAAGTTTGCAAAACTTTTGTTCTGCAGCAGTTTTTCACTTCTAATTCTTTATTAGGCATGCAGCCGCATGCTGTTGTTTAGACAAAGAAAAGAATACGTGCAACGGTACAGACAGGCAAGGCATTGCTCTACTAGTCATCTCGTTTTTATTTTGTCTACAGACCTGTACATCAATAAATTTGTCCTAGTTTTGGCTGCTTCTGGTTTTGTATTCATGTTTTATTCATATCGGTGGTTGTTGACAACTTATTTGTTTTCCGTTAGTTTATTCGAGTCTAAAACTGATCCAAGTCTAGGAACCTTTATTATCTATAGAAGTAGCTCTCCTGAAATTCTGATCCGGTGCGCTTGACTGTCAGTCCGTTCGAACTTGCCGTGTTGCTTCCAGTATGCATCAACCCGTCGACGATGCTGTTTCGCGCTCGACGAAGGTGGTTATTAACATTAGTTTTCATCGCTGCTTTACTGTTTTACTTCCTTTTTTATGAAACCATAAAAAACTATCTCTTGTGCGACAATAACTCAAAGTTCCAGGACAATGTAGACTCCAGATCGCATCAGTTCGTGCTGGATACATCGGGAACCTATCGCATCTTCCCGTCCGTTTTCCGCGCTAAATCCAGCAACTATCCGGCCATCCTCACATTGCTGACGCACAGTTCGTTGAGTAATTTGATTTTCCTACCGAAATTGGTCGAACGGTGGAATGCGGGGGTTTCCGTCGCCGTGTTCGTGGAACCCGAGTTGGTGGAGGATGTGTTGGGGGTTTTGGAGGGATTTCGACGGTGCCATCCCCTGACGGAGGAGTTTGTAACATTCCATGTTGTTTCTCCGTTGTTTTTCGATAATGGAAAAGTTTCCGATGAGGGGACAGGGAAAAGTGGGTTACGCGGATGCAATGGATCGATTCCCGTTGCGTATGGAGAAATGCTGAAGCATGGTGAGTTTTGGGTTTTCATTTTTTCATAGATTATTTTAGTACTTTTTGTGTCGTTTCTGTTTCGGATATTTTTACCTTACAGAATGATTTTTATTTATTTTTGTCTGGTTGTTTTATGCCTGAACAATTAACATTGCTTTTTAGTCTGTTCATATACTTTATTCGAAGGTTTAGTTTGATTTTAGCTCTTACGTTAATGATTAATCTCAGAAAAAATGGTTTTGACTACGTATATTCCTTTCCAGTTACTGCAGTTAAGTGAAATAGTGGTCAAATTTGGTTTTATTTTGAAATGAGTATTACTGACTGCTGGATGGTTTGTTAGTTTCAGCGCTAAATATTCAGTGTTTTTGTATATTTATTTAGTTTTAACTTTACGGATTTTAATTCATGTGATTGTGAGTTCTTCCTTGTACATTTTCTGGATTTGAATACATCTTTAAAGCACAGGTATTTTAGTATTGGTATGATTTTTGTTAAAAATATTTCAAGTATTGCCCGTTTATTTTTCTAAGTTGATTCATTTATTTTTATAAGTTCAATTTTTTATTAGTTTTTATATATATAATCGTTTGGTTATTCTACATATGTTTCACGTTTCGGATATATCTCAAATGGTCCAAAAGTACGAATAAACCACTGACTGTATAATACAGGAACCAAATCCCTCCACAACTACAACCTCCCCCACCCCTACCCCAACAACCTCCTCCGCAACACAGCCCGACGCTTCCTCCCCTCCCAGTACTACCTAACCATCGACGTGGACATGCTCCCCAACAC
>JAQGAU010000595.1:0-25952 GCA_034698045.1 Paramacrobiotus richtersi | reverse complement strand
TAACCACATAATCATAATTCCTATTCAAAAACGCAAATGATTTATCGCTGCTCTAGCGAAACAAGGTTCAAACAGCATGAAGCTTGACTAACTAATAAATGGTTAAATATCTCGTCGTACCAAAATGAAAACATGGCCTACTGTACTGCACGCGCATTATTTAACAGCCTGCATGAGTCACGCTGTGCCGCTGTGGTACACATTTCCGACAACTTTCTTATGAAGCACAAAATCGTCAAACTGCGCATTAATTACACGATCAGGGTTTCATAGCTGATACTTTAGAAGTATAAAAGTAATACTCAAATTCAAAATAAAATTCTGTAGAGTTCCGTCTACGTAATATAGTAATTGCGACCTGGTTTTTTAAAATCCTTCTCCGCTCACTACTGTTTGAAGGAAATCCGAATCGAAAGATTTGGCTCCGGGATTCGCATATAAGTACCATATATAGTCTAGAATAATACATGCTTACAATTCTGCTGATAGTACGCTGTGCGATTTTAGAAGACTAACTAAGTTCTGAAACGTACCTAGCAGGATGCTCTAAAATTTTCGAGCGAAACTGCAGCAGGTTTCTCGGTAGGTACGAAATGATAACCCTGTAGGGTCATGATCAACTCGCGGCAAGTGCCGGTGCCTATAGCTGCTGGCTACTTTACTATGTATATACGTACGGTATTGCTTGAAGAAACAATGATTAATAGTATGTTGCGTAAATTAAAATTTATGAAATCAGAGCTTCCGCAGCATTACTTGGTCCAGTCTAATTGCGCATGTAAATGAGGTAGGAGTTGGTAAAACTCAGGGGTATTGATTTTAGTGATGTTTATTAGATTCGAATAAAGCATACTATTTGGACACGTATCTTTTAATGCTTGATATGTTACGCTTTTCACTAATAATGTTCCTATGTACATGTGTTAGTGTGGTAATTTCAATAATCGTTTGAAGTTATTAATATTCCGTTATTTATTTCGTAACTTTTTCGAATAGTATAATATTGTTCTGAATAAAGGTGATAATTACAACAATAACGATAATAATATTATAAGTATTATTATTATCGCTATTATTCCAATAATAATACCAAATCCGTATAAGAGAAACACTCAGACTGAAATTTCAGTAACACAACGACATATAAATTTCACTGGAGATATTGCTTCGAGTTGCTTCAAGGATGAAATAAAAGGTCAATAAACATTGTGCTATTGACAAAATTAATAAGAATAAAACGATTAATCCATGCCGCAGCTTTGAAACGGCTTGCGATTGCAGTTTGGCTCATCGCCTAATTCGGGTAAGAAAGTTATTTCATGATACCCAGACGTTGTATGATGGTCAATGTCCATGAGGGGACCTCCCCATAATCACAGTTGTCTTCGGTAATATTGTTTTGCTTCAGTTTCTCAGAACAAACAGCTGTAGAGATCTCAATCCAAAGGTTTGGGTAATTGGGATTAACTTGCTGTGGCACACTGTGCAAATATACCAACAATTACAAAAACCGCACATCCCAATAGGAAAACTGAACAACTTTAGAAACAAAATTCGCCCGCTATGATCAGCAGCTTCTGCAATATTTCTCATCCGTGCCCTACAGGCCTAGGCTTTCAGGAACACGTTATTTCTGTGCATTTCAGCCAAGTATTCTCGGGGTTATCGGAGCGGAATGGAATTTTCTTAATTATCTGAAGAAACACCAAGATTATGTGATTTATGTAATTTCAGCGTCGATCGTGATAATATCGCGATTGCCTATACAACTACACAACGAACCGGTAAAGGTTAGAACTCGAACATTAATTGAGCCTGAATTAAGCATCACAATTCTTACCTTTAAATCTGGGAGCTGTAGCTGATATAGCCATCCTTGGCGATATAAGAAACTGCTGTAATAGCGACAAGGGCGTTTTATCTGGACAAGTTCAGTTTTTGTAAAACTATCTATCTCACATATAAATACTTATATCTGTACCTGTTATTATAATCTGTCGTAAAAGCAGAATCAATGCGCGCTGGTGCTCCAGATATTTTGGATAGTGGTCTAAAACTATCTTCGCCAAACGATGATCCATTTCGAGCGTGCATCACGAAAGACTTCTCTGAAAATTAAAATAAGATTAATTCTGGCGGTTGTGTGCAGAGACTATCATATATAGTGGATTTGTTCAAGGAATTGAAGATATTTACGTACTGTAATGTTAATATAGCGCCGGTATTTCGCTCTTCATTAAAGAAATCTATTACATATACCATTTACTAATGTATTTGCATACGGGGCTTACCAGAAAAAAATATGATCATCCCATCACTGCTTTGGATTATTCCTTTCACCGGAAGCTTCTTAGCACGGAATATAGTGGTGACGCGAGCTAGTATATTGTCATCCTCAGTAAAAACGGTTTTGTTTGCGGTTAACGTCGCCGGATGCATTGCTTTATATTTGTTGCCCTGAAAATGTTGCGGTTTAACTCTGATCACTTTTAAATAAAAACTAAGTTGCATTGTATTTCGTTGGTATCGTTTACATTTGCATCACAAACCTACAAAAAACAGATACAATTTCGCAGGAGTTATGAATGATGCGGTTGGGATCTGCTTTTCAAAACCGAATATTCCCTTTTCCTCGCCAAGCGGGGTGCCATTGTACGCAATTCTGTAAATACCACTTTGTCCTTTGGCCAGGAGGTAATCTTGGAGAGGCACCAGCGTAACCAAATCGCTCTGTTCGTTTTTAACGAAAAGAACATGAGCAGACATAGCAGATATAAAGGAAATACAGTTTTCTTACTGGATCGCTACATATGCCAGATTCTGCTTCGTCCTGCATATCGCAGTTCGACCCAGCAGGATCATCTGATCCACCGCTTCCACCTCCGTTGTAACTTCCTGCTCCTTCTGAACTGTGGTATCCGTACTGTGGTCGAGCTTGGTTGTTTAGCACTACACAGAAAATTCCCGTTTTATTCTTGTAGAATGTTGATCAACGCGGTGTTTAGCTTGCAAATGAGTATAACCATAAATAAATAATTGGTCGCATTTGTATACGCATATATACATCCTGTAAGTTATTATGTTTTAACATTCTTGAATGTATTTCGAAATTTTACATCTCCTTACTGGACAAATATAACGGTAGCAGATTTGGGGCTGCCGGAGATGGAGCCGGAGCGGGACCGGAAGGGACAGGGGGCAAGGGCGGTGCTGGTCCGATTCTTTCGTACGGGAGAGGAATATTTGCCATTCTGGACATTTGGTGCATTTCTAATCCGGCTAGAACAGAGCTTCCCAGAAAGTCATTCAGCATCATAATGTCGACTAGGTTGAAGGCATCGGTCTCCAAGCGTGGATCGAGAGTTGCGTCTAGCAGCGGGTCTTCCGTGGTAGTCGTGAAGCGAGGTCTTCTGGCTCGAAAATTATCATCTACAAAATTGTGACCCGGCTGTAAAAATGATATATATAATATTATGAACAGTCTAGTCCAAGTATGAGCACAGTCCTGTTATTGTGGTATATATTTGATATCACAGTTTAGTGTCGCAGTACTATTGTGCAACACATATAATATACTGTATAATTTTAACTGTTGAATGCGGCGACACATCTATGCATAATATAGTTAACGTTTTCGTGATCCGTAGTTATGCTATGCACCTGACCTTAACTTGTAAGAGTAAATACGTAGGCAAATACGAAATACAATAAAATCGGTTTATATATAATTACGGTCTTCTAGGAATTGATCATGATTTTCGTATTCAAAATAATCACTCTTACCATCGGGATTTCCTGTCGAGCTGTTATCTGCAGAAGAGATATTTTGAACAGTGGTTGCCGAAACAGGTTTAATTTGGGTAGAAGTGGATGTTGTGGAATCCTGCATTGATACCTCCCCAGCAAAGAAGGCCACCAGTAAAACCAAAAACGGAATCAGATTCTGATATCGATAAGAATAAAATCTTCCCATTTTTGGTGATGAAATGGGTTAATTAAGCTAATGATAATCAGAACTGGCCAATACCTTGCTGTCAGCATTGACAGCGCTGCTATCAGCAGATCTATGGCATTTAACGCAAAAGCCGAAAAAAGTGAAAAATGCTGACGATACATCAGAACTGATGAAACTTCCACTTCGCTGACAAACTGGTTCGCAGAGAAGCGATATTTTACACCCGTAAAACTAAACATGTGAAAGCATGACCTTACCGAATTCAACACACCAATATGTATGCAAAGGTTATAAACATTAAAACAGCAGCCGTTAAAGCATAAACCTTGCGGTCTACGCAGTAATTATACTTCTACAGGTTCCTCCCAGTCTACTTTAAAGCTGTACACACATTCGAATTATATGTTAAAAATTATCTTGATAATTGTGAATGCTAGTAAGTCTAGTTCAGAATCTTTATTTCAGTTTTAATGTTCCGGTACCGGTAAGATCATGTGGTCAGTTTTGTGTTTCAGACATGTAGAAATACATTAACTTTTGGTGTGTTTCGAATTATATGTTTTGATATAGCGATCAAAACTGCAATCTTCTCCCTTTAGCTTAGAAAATCAGCGAATTTTCAAATAGTAATTCGATCTTAGATTCCAATCGAATAGATGTCAATAAAAGTTTTTTCCAATAAAAAAACGCGAGCACCAGCAGTTTAACAGAAGTATTGAACGCAAACTTTCGTTTAGGCACATCCGTGCTTTTTTTGATAATTAAGCAGTTCTACGTCGCATACTTAAAATTATGCGTGCGTTTGCTTAAGCGTTTCAGCGAAGCAGAGTCATTGAGGAAGTAAGCGACGTTCTTAGGATTGAAGGTTAAATTTTGTCCGCGTATGTTTTTCACGTTGGCCGGAGTGGGACATCCCGAGCGCGGCGCTGTCCATAATTCAAAGACTCAGAGATGGCCATGATCATGAGCTTCCGGTGTTCAGCGCTGACTCGGATTGCAGCTTTTATTCTGGTACTAAGCTGTCTGATCCACCATGATATTGTGGATGCATCCCTAAGGGAGGCCATTATCTTGCGAACAGTAAGTTCATGGTTTCCACATTGTACTGTAGCAGAGTAAAACAAATTCAATTTTTCGCCATAAGGTGTTCATACCATAATTCATATCAGTATCAACAAAATAAATGTGCCATGGTTAACTACAGAAGTACCCTTCTTTGCCAACCGGAGACTAAGTGGCAAAATTTATATTTTGTATATTTATTATGAAATCAAAGACGTCATTTGTTTTGGAGCAAAAAAATACGCAGCCATTTTTTGCTGGCCGACGGTACCGGTACCTCTACCAGTATTGAAACAATCTTACAACTGATAACAGTAGCTGAATCTTACAAGTAATAGCAGTAGCTGATATTATGCTTTTCTCTCTGGCGCATCAACGTTTACTTCGTTGTTCAAATTTCGATCCAAAACCCTAGCAGTTATTTCACATAATAATGATTCTGCTGCTTCTCAGACTACATACATGGTTTATACGTTACTGCATATCTCAGAAAAAACCATGCTCATCTATGGTAAGGTGTATATATATCGAAAGTCTGCGTGTTTGCTAGAAGCAAGTTACATTCTGACCGTAGGAACGACAAGCAAATGGAACAGGAAATGCCGGATCGTTGGATATCAACCCGAAGGATTTTTTGCGTAGGTTGCTCCGATATTGTCCGTGCACCACGCCGAATGTGATATTTGATTTACTGCGTGATAATTTTATTTACTGCAGTTATAGTATTGGCGCAGTGTACTGATATAATATTTTGGTATCGGCAAGCCAGGCACAGACGTATGACATACACATAATTAAGGATTATTTCGTGTTATTTTGTACATAGCTTGTGCCAAGGATATTCCGCCCAGTTGCCGAGATAGTCTGTTGAAAGAAGCTAATTTTTTCCCTTTCAGCTACAAGGAAAGGTCTACAGCGATCTGGAGCAGCTAGCCCACCAGAAGCCGAAGGAGGGGCCAGTCCTCCTGAGCCTCCAAGTGGCGAAGCGGCTGGCGGAAGCGCCGCTTCCACTGCTCAGATGGAACAAGTAAAACCTGCATAGCGGCCAGTCAAATGAAACTTCTCTTTGAAATTATGTTTTGATTGTTTTCGCAGTTACTCGCCCTTTTGATTCCATTGTTAAGTCCAGCTGCTGCAGGTGGAGGCGGAGGCGCGGAGCCACCGATGGAAATGGGCTGATGAAATAACTGACTCCATATTGGTCATAAACACATAGAGTTTCAGTGCTTTGGACTTTCCATGCATAGTTACATAGTTGTTATTCTTCTGAGGTTGTGAATATCAGCTACGTGATCTTTACTACATTATTACGAAAAATTACTTTTTTATTCCGTTACAAATTGTGATGATTTCACTGTGTTTCAACATCGCTTAATATTTGTGTGACCTTTGTGCTGCTGTCGTAGGATGCACCTTTTTAGAGAAATTGTGGAAGAGTGATTGTAAATGGCTGATTGTGCAGTACCATTCGCAACCATATCCTTTCCCATAAGGCTTAATTTAACTATATCAAGAACTGGTTATCGCCTAATTATAAACGAGCGAACTTTCATCCCATTGGCGACAGTTGTTAAAGGGTCTTCCACATTACAGAACGGACTGCTTAAAACATTATTCATCATCTTTCAGAGAACTACAGCTGTGCGGGCAGTTTGATTACAGGCACTGTTTATGCAAAGGCAAGGCTTTTAGACATGCACGGAGCGCATACCAAACTTCATGCACTTTGCATACAAAATCTGACTTTCCTCAAAATTTAATATCACAGCACGAACATTTCTGTATGTATTAAACCGACGAAAAAAATGGTAGAATCCGGAAATTTTGCCTCATAATGATTCAAATTCCCGAAGAAGAAATTTTCACAATCTGTCCAGCTTGCATGGTTGGTATCCGACGCAGTTGACAAATCCGGATCCATTAACCAGAGTCTTTCGCAACGGAAATTTGTTTTTCACCTGAAACATCGTTAGGGTAGTTTCTACCCGTAAAAATAGTGAAATTGTTTTTCCAAGTTCCCCAGTCTGTTACTACAAAGAACATTGCTTTACCTGCATTTCATCAGCCGCGATTTCGTACAGCCATCCAGCACGATATAGGTACCTACGTATACAAAACCTTCCCGTTTACTTCGGCAAATAAGTATATTATTAAATTAACGCAGTTCTTCATTTATAACTAGTAATTCTAACCGCTGAAAACTGCCATGTGTGCAGTTAAGTATTAATCATATTACACAGCATTGTGACAGCAAGCAAGAGATTCATAATATTAACGCTCACTTTGTATTGTTAATCTCCGTTGCTCCGTCTATGTCATCAGGTCCACCCGGGATAATGTGAATTGGCTGAGGACTAAATCTAGGATCCACGGGTGGATTGGCTAACGGTTGATAAAAAACAAAGTGCCGGTCTGAAAGCAACGAAGATATGAACATACAAATCACAAATTACAATGTCATACTGGCAGCAGAATGACAGTTCTCTGAATCTAACTTTATCGTTATACCAATAGGTTTTATGCAGGTAATTATTATAGGTACCGAGGAACAGCGTCAGGGTGTGGTCATTAAATCTGAAAGCCCCACGGATAGGTTGTGTCACTTTGAAAAAGACGCTCTCAGTTGGAGTTGACTGGGCAAGTATCGCAGATTCGTTGTTCAGCAATGATACGTTTTTTCCCTGCAAAGCAAGCTTGGGTTAGATGTATTTTTTGACATTAACCCGCTTTTCAGGTTTCTTTGTAGGCTGTCCTTATATTAATTTTACTTTTTATGCCGTTCTGAACAAGAGTAAGTTTCTGCTTTTGGCTATATATAAGAACACAGTTCTGACTTCTGAACAGTCGCAAACGTTACAATATTATATTAATGGGACAATATTTGTACTTGCATAGAAGATATAATGGAGATTAGCTACGCGTAGTGCCGCTGTCGGCGTTCCGTTGAGACTTCTGAAGGTTTCCTCCCGAGGAGTACCGACAACATCCAAAACTTTGCCGCGTAAACCAATCCGGAATGTTTTGGTTTTCCCCAGCGCTATTATATGGTCCGGAAAAGGAATCAGATTTAATATCTTTGTCTGAAAAGCAGTTCGAGCATTTTTCATCCATCTTTTAATATTGGCATTAACGTTAACGCCCGAACTGTGTGGCACCATACAGTGTATACTTGGCATAACGAGTATTTGTTTGTAATTTGACTACATAATAGTAACAATAAGTACTTCTGGATGGCATAGTGTTCCGGCATCCGAGCATTTTGTTGATTCTTCGCTCATGTGGTTATATCCAACAGCCAATTCACTGGCATCATCACTGCGGTAACCGCCACCACCGAAACCACCGGCCACTGAAAATTATGTGCGTAACAATTATTGAGAAAAACTCGAATGTACCATAACAGTAGCGTTAACCCGCTTAAATGTACTTATGCGTTAGATCGTTTGGTTTGTCTACGACATTTCGGCTTCTAGTGACTCAGTTTTATGAAGATTGCATACATACTGGCAACGGTACCGCTCTGTCAAAATTTATGTTTCTGCGCGATAATTGACATACGTGCAAGAATCTGGGCTAACACCAGTGGATCTAAGCCACCGGAAGGAGCAGGGGTAGGAGGCGTTGGAGGTGTTGGAGACGGGGTCTCTCCGTCTGGAAGTGGTTCGGTGGGAAAAGCAGTCGTAGTTGCAGCTTGTTGTGACTGGAGAGCAGCCAGAAGAGATAAAAGCAAATTCACCAAGCTGTATAAACGGCCGGCTTCGTAGCTTCCGACATCTCTTTTTGCGCGGAATTGGTGACGTTTGACGTCCTCGTCTTCGAAATAAGATACACTGAAGATGTTTTTTATCCTTGTCTGAATTCGCTGGCACAAATGTTGAATGTACCGTAAATAAAATAACGTCATTATGTTAATGAAGCAACTTTTTTTGATAATAATAACCGCGTGCACTACACAATTGTGCATAAGGATAAAACAGCAATATCACGCCTGGTAATAACAATAAAATGTATGATGAACCAGCATAAAAATCAGGACCATGCAATAATGCCGAATAAAATGCTGTAAGAAATCTGATTCATTATAATTTAACTATGGTGAGCTTGCCAACATTAAAATAAATGCACCCGTTGTAACCACAATTCACTACTATTCAGTTCGCACTAATCACAGTCTTGAGATTCCTTTAAAAATGTCGTGTACTCACAAACGCGATTTAGCTTAGCCTCCACCGTAATGTCGTCGTGGAAAGGCGGAGGAACAATGGCCTTGTTCCGCTGGACAGTCGGGAGTGCCAATCCCGGAAATGGATTAGTAAGTGTCAGAAAGGTCAGCAGGACGGCTAGAGAACTTGCACGTCCCAGGAACGCCATCTCGATATCGATGATCTAATCCGAACGTAACTGGAATTTGCATATTCCGGAAGTCTTGGATCATGGTAATGCAGTTTTCCAAGTGGTACTCGAAAAGCACATATGAAACGACAAGTTACCTATCGCAGGTTCTCCATGTGATATCTAGATACGTTGACAATTTTAGTTGAAAACCGTCCAAACATGTCAGCTAGCAGTTTTCTCGGCACGACGTTGTTAGCGAAGGCTTTGTGCTAACGCGGCGCTACTGTTGCAAGAATTTCAGTTGTATCACTCCAAACTGTTCGTGTACGCAGTTCGGTAATACATATAAGGACTGTAGCGGTGTTGTTGGTATATCCGTTAACGTTTATACTGAGAGATTTGCGCCACCATATGCATTTTGCTGTGTCTAGTTCATCAGCCGGAGGTTCGCCGGTTACAGGACGTGATTCTCCTGTCACCTGTGGAACTTAAACGGAGATCGAATGCGCAAAAAGCCACGCGGTTACATTAAACAGAGTTATATAAAGCTTCGGCAGTGTCCAAAGATGCTGGTTTTTCGATGTCGAAAGCATACATGTACAATGCACTTGTCCACCGCGTCTTCAAATAAATATTTATGCTGCGTTTTCACGAAAATATCAACTTGGAAAGCATAAGGAAGAAGACAACAACGAGTGTATTTCGCACCAATAAAATATATCGCTTCTATTGACAAAAAGTCTCCTCTGCACATACGTTCGAACGAGGTGCACTACGTGACCAACGATCCCAAGATCCTGCAAAGGTCAACTTCCTTCCTATGCTTACAGATTTATTGACGTTCTTATTTAATTGTATTAAGTTTATAATTCCGTTTCGTGTGATCATAATTTGCATTCGTTCGTGCATTCTTTTCAATAAGGGTTCGCTTTATGGCGACCTCTCGGACCGCTGTCAGTACCATATTTAACAAACAGCAAAAATCTTAACAGTGTAAAAAACTGGATGAAACCAGGTATTGGTGTTGCTTTCATACCAAGCATCTTGTTTGATTATTCTTTGTTTTGGATGGCATAGTGCAGTTCTTTGGATTCAGGGAACACACTCGCGGTCTAGTTCAAACCCCTCACATTTGAGCCATGAGTTTCCTCTGGATGCGTGCAAGGGAAGTACTCTTCTAACCTAACAAAGGAAGTTGGCACCGTACAGTTAAAATATACAATATCATGCGTTGTGCAATAGTATGTATAAATGCAAATGACAGTGATGTTACTCTTATAGAACTTCATACGGCGTATCTTATTAATTTTTGTCGTTACATTAGAGAGCCGAATAGCGTCGGGTGCTGCCTCGTCGAATGTTTTTTTGTCATGTCAAGTAATGTCATGATTAATGTCATGTAATGTGTTATTTGTCCAGATCGGGAACTGAATTCACAGACTGTTCGTGCTGATTGTTAATAACAGCAAATACTGACCCGCAGTTCTCCATGCGGAAGTTCGTATACCTTGTTTCCGGCATACATAAACCTGGATGCAGAATGTCGTATGGTCAAATGAACGTTGCAGTTCGATGGAATAAGAATCTACGGTATACAGTACGTACGTTGCTTCGCTTGTTGAGAAAATGCTGTCGATTTTTGCCGGAGCCAGCGGAATGTTTTGCAAGGGAATACGACTGAACTGCGGATTCACAGGTTGAGCGGCATCCGGTTGGTACAACACAAATTCCGATCCTGCTAGTTAAAGAAGGTCCGAACATTAAAGGGCTTCCGGTGCGCTTTTTAAAATAATACTACGGTGTAATATATTGCTAATAGACTCTGCATCCGTAGCATTAAATCTCTCCGAGTTGCCACTTTTATGTGTGAATTGCTGTACATGTACGAAACTACCTAATCAAACCTTTCCTGATATGAACACAAATGTGTCATTATCCAGCTGAAACGCTCCTTCCACTGGTGTCCGTACGCCTGGAAATCCTTTCCGTACCAGTCTTGGCTGATTAAGGTACGCAGGTCGGAAATCAGGCGTATATTTGTAATACATATCATCCTGCAGACGGGTGAATTTTCAGGTTTTCGCGAAACGAATAAAGACACTATACTATGACCTCCGCTTATGTGAGCGAAAAGCTGCTAGAGGTTCAGATATCTTGACTGCTCGAAACTACCTATCATCCATCAGCAGCATAATTATATACAGAACGAACGTCAACATGTCGCTCGAGATGTCGATTATTTTTGTACCTGAAATATATAATATGAGCCGCGCATGAATAAAGTTGCAGTTATCCGCTCTAGAAAAGGCTCCCACTTATTCGATGTGGAAGCATAGGGAACGCCGTTGGTACCAATTTTGAAGACTTCTTTATTTCGGATTGCAACCACTGGTCCGTTGAGTGATAACAATTTGTCGAAACTCCGATTCTGTATATGATAGTTGCGGAATTTTTTTACGTGCACAGTTTTGCATTACGGCATCCATTTTGAATTCTCTTTACCTGGATGTTGCTACAGGCCGGCATCTGACATTTCGTTTTCGTATGCGTGGACCTTGTTGTACTGTTACTCTTCCGTTGCAGTTGGTCAGTGTTTCGAATGCCACCTTCAATGTCCCCGCTCGTTTCGTTCACGAATTCGATAACCAGTTCCTTTAAAGGATTTGGTGTTCTGCGTGCATCGAGCCTCCGTTTTCCGGCCGGAAAATCTTGATGGTGGTTGTATTGTTTGATTATCCAGGTTGTTCCCGATTGGTCAAAATGCTTTTCATATGGTTCGGCCTGGAAACTTGCGCCTTGATGACCAAACAAATGGCTCAAAAAATAATCAGTTTCCTCCAGATTAATGTGTGTATGATGCGCTAATCGTTGCATAGGCAGTCCAGAACTTGCTGCATCACACAGTAAAACCATGATATAGCAGTTGATAACAGGAAAGAAGTCCGTAATGAATCCCATAGCTGGGAAATGTCCGGCTGTATGTTTTAGAAGCATAGAGACATCGTCGCTGTCGATGCCCTAACAGTGCCAAGTTCTGCAGGTAGCAGCATTTTCTCTCATGGGTGTTCGCAAATAATATACCACTGACCACTCTTGTTGGTGGTTGTCGTAAATAAACCAGTCGGAAATACAAACTGACCATAATATTGTCTAGGAACGAAACAGAGTAGTAATGTGATCGTTAGTAATTTATTTATACAGATATCGATCGTAGGAACAAACAGTATTAACGGCTCGAGTTATGAAGATACTTTCCGTTGCAATTTTATATAGACTACGAAATAAATGTGAATTATAATGACCCGTGAACCTATGCAATTAATTAATCAAGGACAATCTTTATGTTGCGCGGGTGTGGAGCAGTGATAACATATTTTTCATCTTTAGCTTTTTCGAGCCATGTCGAAGTTTTGATTGTTTTCGCGTCATGTTGGCCAATGCTAATGTACATAACAATAGTTTAAACTTGGAAGTGAAACAGTGAGAGTGAACGAAACATTGATCCAGATCTGCTCATGATATGCATGACAGTGATTACGTCCGAAGACCACTAATCGTGCATTCGGTGTAAAGCATGTACATGTACATCAACGATGCGACGAACGGCACGAAACAAAACGCGTATTAATTACATGTACACCTTTCGTGCTATCTACACAACGGATTTGACAGATCCAAACCTTTGAGAAGTTTAAAACCGCCACGGTATCAGGATGTGGAGGCTATCACAGTTTGCGAAACTGTACAGTTATTTAACTCGGCTCAGGGTATTTCGGTGGCAGTAAGAAGGTCATGCCGGCTAGAACCACCACATTCTGGGGGGAAAAGGTCGGGACATTTCAACCAGCCATGCTTTGTAGAGCTATAAACCGGAAATTCACGCTCCACCTATATAAAAAATGTAGAATGATGATATAATCTTATAATGCTATTTTGCGGAGTTAAAGCTATTAGGCGAACCTTCATCTGTTCTGGCGACATTTCGTAAATCACGCCTCGTCTATGCAAATACCTGGAGAAAAATACAGGTCATTTCTAAGGTAAGCCATTAGGGAAAAGACCGTCATCTTTTACCGCTTGTTTTTAACTGTAAAAACACTATCCACGGTAGGTGGTGCACCAGGCACATTCTCCAAATACTGTGGACTGTATCGGGGATCAACGTTCGGATTTGCTTGGGGTTGAAAATAGACATATTTGGTGCCTATTGTGGGAAAACATTGTACGAAATCAACGTTGTCGGCATGTGATACGGAAGAGGCATGCTTACCGGAAATAAAAACATAAGTATGGTTATTTAACTGGAATGCACCATGGACCGGGATTGGGACGCCAGGAAATCCATCGGATACTAACCTTGGGTATTTTCCCGAGGATGGGTTGAAGTTCTTGTCGTACTTGGTATATCTTCCACCCTAACAAAGATTGATTTCGGAAGGAAGAATGGCAGAGCCAAGAATTATCGGACTGATACGCACTTGAAAAACAAACTGATTTCCCTCGATGGTCACTGTGGCCGTGATATCATCGACGCGTCTGTCAAGAGCGATTGGGATCATATCGATAGGTTGACCATTTGGTTTAACGCGGTAAATATTCCTGTCCTTTATAACAAGGATCGATTTCTTTAACGAAAGAATCCGAGTGACTGGCAACTGTTGCAATAAAAAATAGCGAACATTAATGCATACGCAAAATATTTCACACTGGTTGTAATATAGTACACATACCACTGGTAGCTCTCAAAAATAACTTATATTATTTTTATATTTTTTTAAAATTTAAATTGATATATATTTTTATACCCTTTAATTACAAGGTCATTTAACAATGCTTTTGCTAAAAATTGCTACGGCAGTTAAGTCATATGTCTTTTCATATTTTTACTGGTTCGTAGAATACAGTTTACGCGGGTTCAGCATCTCGCGTGGAAATTATAAATTCTATTAATTATCTTACATCGTTGCAGACTGCGCTTCTGTTGCGAGGAACACTGCAGTTCACAACGGAATCAAAGTTTTGTTTCCATTCAACTCTTAATCCCGGATCGGTGTGCTTTGGTGAATTTGGATCTATCCGAGCCTCGTCAATGGCCACCAAATTACCAAGGGTTGGGGCCGTTAAATCCGGTACGGGTACGGGTGCGGTGGGTACAACGATACTGGCTGGGCGGCTTCTAGTCTCCACACTTTCTGGACTTTCGATACTGGGCATACTGCGACTTCCGCCGCTTCCACCGGTGCCGATGAGCCCATTAACTGCAAAAGAGACTCAAAATTCACCAAACAAATAGAGTATGCAGTTGAAACTTGTTAAATAGATTATTTCTTATTTCGAGCGTAAGTAATTTTATACGCTGCTTGTCATAAATTTCATGCGGCTTTTACTCAATATGCATGATGTGTATACACCATTTATAGAACCTGATAAGGACGGTAGTTATGTACCTACGATTATGAGGTAACTCTGTGAATAAACATAACTCAAAAAAAGTTACTGAACTATTTTTTTAAATCAAACGCAAGGGTGTATACAGCATACATTATACTATCTTGTGTCTACATTGACTGTAGTTTGTATGTTACTTTGATTATAGTTTGTAAAAGAAATCATCAGTTTATCTCGAAGGGGATCGCTAGGCAGCTTACGCAATAGTGGCAATAACGCCGCTAACGGTGATTGTGTGGTGGCTTGGTCAGCATCGGTTTGTCGGCCTGGGTCTGGAGGAACTGCCGGCAAGGCAGCCAGTTGCAGCACTGTCTGAAGAAGGGGTCCGAGATGTCCAAATTCATATGAACCGGAAATGGAGCGAGCTTCTCTGCCAACGGAAGCTGCAAGACATGCAATTAAAAGGTAGAACTACTGTCAAAAACGATATATAGACGCTCAGTAATATTACGCGCAAAATCCTGGTTTGCATTGAGAGATGGCGGTATGACAGATTCCGTGGAAACAAACAAGTGGGAAATATCCACCGATATTTCAGTATCTAGATTTACATCCTGGGTCGTGGTTTCTGGTGTCGCAGTAGTGAGTTTGACAGCCGAAAAGGATGCAGTTCGCGATGCATATAGCAAGGGAATTAGTAAGAATATTTTGCGCCACATTTCGTTATAAAAAAACAATTTTATTCTACAAAGGAATATTTCGCTCACATAACAATGTTTATACCGGACGAAAGAGTTGTTGTGCAGTTTGGCACTGTTGAACTAGTTAATACCACAATACAATTGGGTTGTTGAGAGGAGCGAGCGATCCGGTATTTATTTATAAGCTGTGCACAGTACAGCTTAACTTAAGGAAACGAACATCTGCCCATGGACAGTGTCCACGAACTATGTAATGCGTGTTATTTGCGTGTTAAAAGGCCTAATCGGCCATAACAAAATAAAACAGACAAATCAAAACATACTGCTGTAAAAATAAAATATACAGATAGAGTGAAAAGTTGTCTACAATTGTTTTCCGGGCGAATGCCAATAAACACAAAGCTGACAGGGTCAGAGATGGAATCGATTTTTTAGGCAACGCAAAAAATTAAAATAAAGCAGCTTTTTTCAGTCAACAATGTTTATAGATTGTTCATAAAGTGCGTGATGCAGATGTCGTTCAATCCATATAATGTTTCCTGGAACTCATTTATTTCAGCACATAACTTTAATTCTCCTGTTAAAATATTTACGGATTTATAACAAGCAGATGAAGAAATCCAGCAAATGACAGAAATGCAACAGACGATAAAAACGCGGACGGCGAAAACAGCTTTGCGAGATTCAGAAAGATGAAATGCTGTCAGTAACCAGATCGTACCATTCTCAAGAGATAATATAATATTAATGTATAACACTGCAGACATACAGTAAAACAATTTAGACGTGAACACATGCAGGGAATTTGACATAACACCAGTCACATACAGTTCAGTGTTTGAATACCGGCTAGCGCTTCGATTAGAAAAATACCTGTATATAAAGCATAAAAAAGCTGCAGAGTCCTGTCCAAAACAGAAAACACAGTTCTTGCGAGCTCGATAGCGATATTTGATTGTTTGGCGAGCAACAATTCGAGGTATCTGCGCCGTGCTGAAAAAGAGCTACATATATATGCTTTAACATGAAGGCAGAAATATTAAAATAGGCGATTTTTCTTTAGTTAGATGATCCCCGGACCATTTATTTCTTCAGGTAAGCCTCGATTTTCGGGTCGTTTTTGACGGTTTGCACAACCTTTTTGACGTGTGGGAACTGATCAGCGCAGTTCGCGTCGACCAACTGCATGGTGATCAATTGATCAACCACTGTAAAACAAAAGGCATGCTTTTTAACTCCATTACTTTGTACATCCCCCATTTAATGCATAGGTATGTATATAATTTATTACACTGCCGTTGCGTTCGTTTCTTGTAGTTTGAAATATACATAAACTGTCCAGGTAACAATAACGCTGCAGTTTGAGACTTACCGTTGAACAAAGCCAAGTCCGCCAAAGATAGCTATAAACGTAAGATTTCTTGAGGTTGCGTTCATTATATTATATTTGTCACTCGCACAACTCACTTTGCTCCCAACTACGTGTCCATCTTTTCCGTGTTCTTGGATGAACTTCTCGAAAGTCTTGAAAAAGCCGCAGATGGTTTCTTCTTTGAATTTTTTCCCTTCTGCGGCCTAATATTTTAGAATATTATATAACGTCGACTACTAATTACAATTTTAGACCAACGTTAACATGCGACACGGGCCCCGACACACCGTACAAGCCTTATAAATTATCATCAACCGCTGTGGCTGGGTAAAGTGGCTAATATCCGAAAATAAAATACGCCGTATATCACATTTGCTATATTGATAAAGCCTTCTAAGAATAAAACTATCCTATACTACAGAATACTGTATCTGTATGACTGTATCTGATATTATGCTCGCCGAATGATTGTCGTTCGTATAGGTTACGTATACTACGGTGAGCTGGTTCTTGATTTTTGCAAAGTAGCAACTTCCCAGTTTAGTATTTTCTTGGCCTATTGATCGCATAGCCGATCAGCGCATATTTAAGTGTAATAAGACGCACCTTTTGAGATTCCTCAGTGCCATAAATGAGCTTCATGCCGGCTTGAAAGACATCCATAGCCCCATCGTTAAACGAGTCAACCAGAGCTTCCTCCCATGCTCCCGATCCCATCAGTCCTACAACGGTAATCTGATATAAACGCCGAGTCATGGTGTGGCGTGTGGGAAAATCAATATGAAACAGGGAAGATCGTTTTTCTTCACCTGGTATTATACGCTTGCACTATATGGCAATGTTGAACAAAAATCTTGGGTGTGACGAACGAAACCGCACCGAACGCATGCGTGACCTTATATCTTTCTAAAAAGGGCGAACCATTATATTTGCTTATTTTGCCTGCTGTCGGAAATAATATGATAAATGCAGTAAGGGCAATACGAGGCATTCGTTCGAAAAGATTGAACGTATTTTTTAAACCGCAGTAGCTTCATGAGAGATTTATAGAGCGCCATACCGTGCTGCTTGGCCACATATCGGACCATGGCGCCACTTTGTCCCATCACTTTCCCGTCGACTTCCAGAACTGGAAGCTGTCCATAAGGGGTACCTTAACAAACGGCAAAAAAATTAACTTTGCAACATATACATGAGTTATGCGGTCACTTTGCGGTACTTAATAACATCGAAATTTGATGAAAAAACCATAAGTGTCTGTTGGACTGCATAACTTTAACATGGAAGTCACATATACTGTACCAGCTTTCATTGCGCCCCATTCCCCTTTTTCGAGGCGATTATCTTCGAATTTCTGCCCAGCTGCCGCTAGGACCAGTCGGGTTAGTTCACCGCGCCCTTTCATATCGAAATAGCTGAGCTTGTATGAAGGCATTTTTACTGCTTCGAGTAAAAAATATTCTACCAGAAAATTATTGTTGAGTTAAATTGCAGTGACCGTAGCCAAGATAGATTATATTACAGACAGTAATCTTTCAGGTGTCGAAGTGCTGTAGACTGCAAAATTAATACGACAAGCCTTTTTTCCAACACATACACGTGTTATATATGGCAATAACACTAATCGATAGACTGTATTTGTCAAGCACTGGAAGTATTTGTGCAGGTGTGGATGAAGAAAATTCGGACGAATTGGCACGTTTCCAGTGTTAGCTCTACATAGTGTACCTTGCATCCCGCAACAGTAATTCAGTATGCCATATTGTACACTCTTCGTAATGCACTATTGACAGGCGGTACATGTACTGATGCAACAAAGATACTTCATCCAAATGATTTAAAATTAAAATGTTATTCCGCTAACGCATAGGCGGAGTAGTGGTACAGAAAAGCCTTTCATGTCATCTGTAGACTACAATTAATACGAATTATAAGTGCAATCGTGGTTACAGGAAGCGACTTGGTTAGAAGGTTAGTCCAAGGTCAACCAGATCTTATTCTGCCAAAAAGGACGCGCGGGGTACAGTCATCCTCTTATCCAGTAATTTTGCCCAAATCAATACAATTCATAATTTCTGCGGTTTCGGAAGGTCAATTTTTTTATCAGCGTCTGTCTGCTCAGCACTAATAATATCATAAGCCAGCCAGCGGTTCTGCAGCAATATTCATGAGTGAAACCATCTTTCTCTCATTTGTGCTTGTTTTCTAAACAAAAACGTCAATTTTCAAAGCAGCAAAGCTCTCTGTACATTGATTTTCTTCAAACTGATGCGAGCAAGCACTTGTGATATTACGGCAATTTTTGCCGAAGTCTTCGCTTAAGAGCATTGGGCTGTTCACCGGCGGGTATCCGAACAGTTACACAATCTTGTTTCTGATCCGCTGCACATTTCAGCCAACCTCGGCCGTCCGAAGTTTTCAAGGGAATTTTCCGCTTGATCTACAAATAAGAAACCAAAACATGAAATACAATTGCGATGAAACTGGAAGTAGCAGCGCGTACTTTCATGCGTCCTGGATCCAGTTCGTATAACATACCCAGACGGTATAGAACGCTGCAAAAATATATAAGAGTGAGAATTTCAGTATGCCAGCCACAATGATAATACGTCGCAAAAACACTGAGAAAGAACTGATACAGCAAAGTACTGAGAAGAAAAACACGGTAGAATTAAACTGCTGACACAATGTAATTTTACTCACAGTCATCCAAGCAAACAAATGCAAATTCGATATATCAGATACTGTCAATAAACAGAAAAAATAGTACATACGGTCGCTGCTTCAGCATAAAGACACTGTCCACGGATGACGGCGCACCGGGAATGGACTGCAACATTTGCGGACTGAAATCCGGGTCAACGGGAGGATTAACATTCGGCTGGTAATAATACAGCTTATTTCCTGTACACAACACCAACAATGTTAGAAACTTATCGCACAAAATGTGGATTTATAATCTAGATTAATCTAACCGATTATGAAAACAAAGGTGTCATTGGTAAGAGGGAAGGCTCCGTCGACTGGACCAACGATTCCTGGAAAGCCCTGAGCAATTGGTCGACTCAGCATTCCGCTGGGGATCACATCTCCCGAAGCATCCACGTACTTGTGATAATGGTCACCCTTAAAAAGTACAATACCGGAGCTCAGAGTCATAGAACTTCACATAACAGATTAGAACTATACTATTTACCTGAAAGATATACTCCGATCCGGCAATGTTGGCCGCTGCAGTCATGCCTTCTAAAGCAGGATCCAGTCCCGAAGGTTCGGGATCTACAGGCGTTCCATCGGATAAAATGTTGTACACCCGATTGTCTTTGATCCCCATAATGATATCCCCAACAGAGATTATTCTGTCAAATGGAGCCTGCAAAAAATCCGTTTTTCTAAAACAATATTCCTCACAACTTTCCAGCAGACTTAGGTAACAACTTTACCACAAAGGAGCAACAAAAATCAAGAAAATCGAATATAGCATGTCTTATGATATCTTCACCAAGAGGATCTAAATATGTTAACGCAAAGAGCAATCCAGCGGGACCATTAAAACTGACAAGCGAAACAAGCAAGACATTCAAAGGTACTGAGAAAATGGCAAGTACCGTCGTCGTGAGCTATTCTTACGTCTTCGCATATAGGTGACCTTGCCCCATTACACCGGATTTGCACAAGACCATCTGGGTCCATAGCTGGGTCAGGCGTGGGCTTAACCAAACTTCCACTAACCGCCGGCGGTACACGCAGCGCTGGGAAACTGTTCGGTCGGGTCAACATGGTGCTGAGCAATGATGGAATAAAATGCGACAGATGTCCGTGTTCCCATGAACCGCTACCAAGAAGACCGCCAAGAGGCGTATCCCCGAAAGATATACCACCGCCCGTTTTGGTACCAGCTGCAAAAATCCTTATGGTATTATTGCGCTATGGAAATTCCCCTGATAATCCTACTCAGAAGGGGCAACAAGGCCTGCAACACTTCCGCAGCTGAAGGAGGACTAGGGATCACTGGACTTGGTGTGAACGCTGTAGGCGGCGGAGGCGTGGGAATTTGGCGTTCCGGAGCACTGGGTGGTAGAGGAGCAGATCCCTCGCTGAACAGCTGATCGGCGGTATGCATGTCCTGATCGCTGAAAAACATCTGAGGAGACCGGCCTTCTGGACTCGCTAACGGCGAATTCTGCTTCCGGAGTGCTACGATTTAATTGTCAAATTTAATGCAATACATTACAACAGAAGAAGTACTTAATAAAGTGCTCAGTAAAGCGAAACGGTCAAGTTTTTAAAGGCCATATTACCTGCTAAAGCTGGAATCGGTGACGCGACCTGGACATACAAAAATCTAATTTCGTTACTCAAGTGTAACTCATTATTCATGCAGTTAAGGAGCGAAATAACAAAACCGTACCTGACTACCGTCTTGAGTGCAGATCAACCGGAAAAGTCCAGAAATAACAAAAAATACCAAGGTATCTGCCGCCATCGTGACAAATGGTATTCCAACGCTCAGCGGAAGTTTTCTCAGTGCTACTGCGGCGGTGGAGTCATTTCAGTATTACTGCGTTTTAAACACTCTTTTATTAGTGCCCTTGCTTGCTCATAAACATTTGAACGCCAAGATGCCATTGTCCTTCCGATTACCCGCCTTAGCACAGTCAAATCCACACCTTAATACGACTTTCGAAAACATATCATCGTTCATCATTCGTATTTTATCACACGTACATATTCGTACGTATCCACTTAAAACAGCATATGGAACTGTTATTAGCAATACTGACAGAAAGGCATGAAAAGTTTTGTAAAGAAAGTTCTCAGGAATAAAACAATTTCGCAAACAGTTTATCATGAGCACTTTGTACAATTTCCAAAATGGGATTGCTTATGTAAGGATCCGGTAAGGCAAGATACCTATCAAACGCAGATGTTCCTTATAATAATTATTATGTCTACCATTCGCAGTTTTCTGGATCTAGTTCCTTAATAAATTGTTGACTTAACAATAACAGCCACTACTTACTTTTCCGCTAAATCGACTATGTCGCGTTGAAACCGGTTCTGTATTTCCTGGCCCTGTGAAAAATAAATCCAGTTCAGAAATTAAAAATAACAATTAACACAGACAAACAGCCGATTAATATGTTGATATAAAGTTGATCTATTTTTGATATATTTGTGGAAAATGTTTTCAGTACATTTGCGATACTGTGAGGAATTTCTCCAATTTCACTTCGCATTTCCTTCAGCCTGAACTACAGCCTGAACTCACTTTTAATGGTCCGATAATGCCCATCCGCACAGCACTACCCAAAACGGTTCTCAATTGTCCAAATAAATAGTACCGCGCTGTCTGTAATAAACTGGCTTCCAAAAACCGGCACATACAACCAAACACAACTGGAAAATGTCCTGCCAGCTGGTTACCGGAAATGGCATCGTTTAGTGCACAAATCTGGTGAGAATGGGGATGAGTTCCAAAAACTTGTGCACTAGTAGAAGCCAGAGATTTTCCCTGTGCAAAAAAACTGTAAGGTAAAAGAATTTCAAATATGGGTGCCGAATTTGTCATGCTCTGGAGTTAAACTGCAAACAGCAGGCATTTCAACAATTTTTGGCAAGTTTTATAATATTATTTCAATAAATAAAATTATTAGTTAATATTTATTTAGTTGATTATTCTTTTATTAATTAGTTTCATTTACTATTGTTTATTATATTTTTTGTAATTAAGTACATATTTTATATATATTTTTTAATTTATTAAATATTAATTAATTTATGATTAATTTAGTTAACGATCGGAAATGGAAACGGATTCAGTTTTTAAGCATAAAAAAAATCAGCAGCGGAACGTTAAAGGCCAGTGGCCGCTGTATATTAATATCGCGAAAAACAGCCATTCAAACCAATAAGAAATTACACAATTCTGAACAGAGAAAAGTATTTCCACAAGCGCAATGCAACCCGAAAAAGTATATCAGAATATGACTAATGTTTTATTATCAACTCACAACAAAGGCTAGTACAATTTACGACAAGTGCGAAAATTAACGGTAAGGTTGATTACGGTCAGTACGAACTGCGAACCTGTTGCAAACTGGCTCGCTTCGCAACATGGTTGTTCACCATCAAATGCATTCGTTGGTCGACTTCAGTGACGCACTGGATCGAAAATCCATTAAGGAAAGCTTCTCGCATAATAGGAATATGAAGAGTCCCTATAGATTCGTGCTATTTAGTACAAGAACAAAACAAATCGTGGAAAAAAATAACTAACAGAAAATTAATTAATGATCGCGCAGAAAAATTCAATATTAAAGTGTTATTTTTTACCAAAGTGTTTTTTAATTTAATTAATATAACACTACCTGCGTTGTCCAAAATCGACGTTATAATTCTATCCAGTGTAGAAAATGCTTCTGCAGATGCTAAAGTTGCGTTGGATTTGCTAGGGAAACCGGTGTCCGTTAATTTACAAAATGCTTCGAAACCAGCTGAGTGGGCATAGGATCCTATCGGAAATGCTATAGAAGAACATTATTCTGCTCTCACATATGCAACAACGCATGGAATTTGGAAGTTTCATGATTGTGGTTCGTACCCGAATCCAGCATCTGCAGCAAATCTAATTCATCCGTCATTCTCCTACAAAACGTGCCCATTCAGTGCACGATTAGCGTTAAAACACAATTAAAACGCATGCCTAAAACTTAAAAGCAAACAAGAATTTTGCATTTTCAGTCTTGCAGTGTTTTGTGTGTTGTGTGTTGCGCAAGACACTCTGGCGTAGCCCGGGGAGGGGGGCGAAGGCGACAGGCAGCCAAGCGAGGCTGCTCACATGTCGTAACCGCAAAATCCAACATCCTGGTTATGTTCATTTTAAATTAGGAAAACTTGAACTAGCGAAAATAAGGACGTGAAATACGCATTTCTGGATGGTTACAGAATTTGAGTTTTGATCACAAAGCAATCCCTACTCTGGTTTTACCTTTGGGTTGTGTAAAGCATACCCGCTCTCGGTCGTCATCCAGGTAACTGACGCTGAAGTACCGGACTCCCCCCAGAACATGATTAGAATTTGCAGAATCCAACAACTTCGGGAATTGTTTCCGAACCAGACATCTGCAGTGTCAGCGCACTTTCGTAAATCAAGTACAACTTGATGTTTTGGTTCTTGTTTTCGCATATCGTTACTTGTAACTTGCTGTTTAACATTATAAACCAGTGTTTCTGATCTACCTTATTGTTACTTTTTTCAGTTGTTTTGAACTTTGTCTTTGTTGTAAGATTTCGGAGTTGGACGGCGCGAATACTTTGATTGGCATCTGTACAGCATCCTTATTATTCCCTGTTACCTATTTAGCCGCACTTGGAGATGTGTGTTTCCAACAAAACGTTTATTGTTTGTTCATATGCACTTTTGTCTAAAAATAAAGCTTGCATGATCCCGAAAAGTACTGGAGTGCTTGTCCATATATAACTTTCCTAAACGACTGCCAGAATGGGGGACCGTGCCAATCACGCTAAGCTACAGGCCATTGCAACTACCGGATTTGATGCACTCGCCGCCAACTCATCAGAATCTCACCATTTACCCGACGAGCACCATTCATTCTCCGACTCTCATTCTCCCCGAGCCAGACAACCGGAACCGCCTCCCACCTGTCTTCTAGATCATCCCAAACTCCTTTCCAACAATTTCCACTTTTTGAAAGGTGTTGACATCCATCATCCAGCACTCTCTCATGAAATGGCTTTCGCGGAAGCCGTCGCCACCAGAAATAACCCAACAACTATGGACAATCTCCGCACCAAACTGACGTCACTTCCACCGAATTTCGCCTCCTTTACGAAAGAGCAACAGACCGCTTATCTGCGCCTCGTGGACTGTGCGGAGATGAAACAGACATTAAAGTATGAATTAAAAAGTAAAGAGAAATTGATTCGAGATTTAGAAATGCGATATTTGTCGGCGGATTTTGGATTGGGGAATGTGGTCCATGGGTGGGATTTGACTGGGAATTACCCGGGAACAGACCGGCAGATTGGCACCGCGCGAACGGCCGGTCGGAGGAAGGTGAAAGATGCGGATCGCATTTTCTCTTCTTCATCCATAATGTCCTTTGCCAGTACCAGTAAAGCATCCGAGACGCAACCAGAAATCAAAAAGAAGAAGGATAAGATTCAGAAGAAAAAACAGATGAGTCTTCTCCATCGATTTCAGTCTACCAGCGATAGGGATCTTTTGGAGACGGAAGATGAACCGATAGAACGAAATTATTCCCTTTCCTCCGAAAGGAAACACAGGAATGTGGGTAATGAAGATCTTATGGATGTCAAGCAGAAGCTGTCAAAGAAGAAAAATACTGGCAATATGAAGAAAACAAAGGGGTCGTCGGGCTTTCGAGAAATATCTGGCGGTGGGAAACATTCGATGACGACCAGCGTGATGAAAACACCAAAATCTGCTGCTGCCTCCAGACCTCCCGATAAACCTGTAACGGAGCCGGGACATCGACTGCGAACGTTGCTGACGAATAAAACTCCCCACGGCGCTGGGTCTGGGCTTCATAAGGTACAAAGCTTCCGTTAGTGAGCAAATGTAAACCGTATGCGCCATATGCCTGCGTATAATGAAATATTTTTTCGTTTATATGAAGCGAATTGGAACTGCTTTTCATGATTGATATAAACGATTAAAAATAATTTTGATATTAGGGTTTAGTCGTTAATGAGTGTACTCGATCAAAATGGTGAAATTTAAATGAATAAACTGATTACCGGTAAAATTCAGGTCGGATGAAATTATATTAATACGAATGACCTGAGAGTTTCTCCAGTTTTGTGTATTATTGTAATCGAAGCAGCAGTTTACTGAAAACATTAATTTAAAATGTATTGTCAAACTAAAAACCGTAATTGCGAAACTGATTGTGAAGTCATTCTTGTGTCCAGATTAATACATGCGAGCTCGCACGAACTCGTACTAGGCATACTTGGACTTCTTTTTGTCAATTACTCATGGTACCGTTTCTGGGTAGGGCGCTGCGGATAGTCCAATGTCATCCCGGGATCAAGGCAGCATTAAACTGAAGATCTTCAAGACACGCGCTGGTATCCAGGCCGAGAGCAGCGA
>JAQGAU010000594.1:0-25955 GCA_034698045.1 Paramacrobiotus richtersi | reverse complement strand
GGCATTGGCAAAGGTGCAGCTGCTGGTCCAAAGTGCATACCGGTGCTCTGGTACATGTGAGGATGCTGGGGAATGGACGACTGGAGTGGAAATGTGTTTTGGAACAGGGATTTGGGAATAATCTTGCCATTCATGCATTGCAAAAGAAGGGAAAGCTGGGTTTGCAGATTTTTCTGACCGTCTAGCAGCTGCTGGCTAAAAGCAAGAATACTAGTTTGGTCTGTTTTCAGAAGACAGTTAATTATGCGGAGTACTAGAAGCAGACATTTGTTTTGCGGTGTTTTGCCGTGTTACATACGTTAACGTGGATAAATATCGATGAACAAAATGCAAAAGTATCTGACAAGTCATAATAATAAAAAATACACCTTTCAGAAACATCAGGCAAATTAATTTTCATCAATGATCCGTAGATTCATAGGGGAGTAGTTTAATCGCGATTGCATATGTGGTTTACTGTTAGAATTCGAAGCTATGAACACGGGAACGTCTCAACTAGCTTCAAAATTGTCGCTTTATCATTAATGTGAATGAAGCCGAAAACCATCTTTACACGACAAATCTCCCATAAATACTCACTTGAGTATGGTCTGGGAACTCCAGTCAGATGCAGGAGGAAACTGCGGCGCACCGAATAAGCCGGGCTGACCTTGCGGATATCCCTGCGCCGGCTGCGCGCACCCTGGCTGAGCGACTCCATACGCGGATGTCGTACCATCCGGCGCTTGCTGGTAAAACGGAACAGCTGGTCCGGAAGGAAATGCATAGTGGGACGCAGGCGACGGTGGAAAAATAACCGGGGGTTGTGTCGGTTGCCGAGCCTGAAGAAATTGTTGATTGTAAGTGTTTGGTTGTACCGGGGGATGGAAAGCTTGCGGATTCCAAAACGGACTCCACAACGGCTGGTTATAACTCATGGTGAGATGTTCAGGAGATACTCTAAAACAAGACGAAGTAGAACGAATAAAATGTGAATAAAGTGAACGTATGTTCACAATCAGTACATACATCTGCTTGCCCTATAACGGTCGATCGCGAGTTATTTTATCATACCATCTTTCTTATCATTTTCTAAGTTTCAATGTTAAGAAATCTTGAAAACTAAATGTAGAATTAACTGAATGTTTCTTGTCGATTCTGCATTTAGTCAGCCTCCTTTAAATAACACAATCGCTTGATTTTGTAGTTTATGACAACTCCACAGAAATAATCATAGAGCATTGGCCGTTGTTCTGTTCTCACGTACTACTTCATCTTACGGAACGCCGGACGCAGTAACCCAGCACACAACAGCACAAATACACGTACAATCTGAAATGTTTGAAAATCGTAGACGCTTAGTCACGTTGGCAAACACCCTATGTCAAAGCCTCATTCGATCAAAACTGAAACATTCATGGTGAATGAGTCGTGATCCTTATTAGCGTGGTGGAGGATGGGATACTCTGGCCTGGCTGTATTTTGCAAACTGAAATCTGGACCAGATCTACAGTATATTCGATTCTAATGGTTTATTTTCAGTTGATTTACCAACACATATTAACAAAACCAGTACCGCACGTAAACCCATGTCTGCGTATTAAGCTGCACTGCCCGAGAAGGTTTTCCATTTCTCACCGTACAGTAATGTAAATAGGTTAATCACCAGCATAACGACTGAGCTTATTAGAAAGTTCTTTCTCGTCATATTCCCGTTCCATCCCGAAAAAGACATGCAGCTGCAAGTTGCACTGATATGTGTTAATGAGCTGCGCACTTTCGCATAAGCACTCCAAAACGTTAACGACCGTTATCGCTGTCCGTGAGGAGAATCGCTTCTGCGGTAAAGTTTTACACTACTGATTCCATTTGCACCATTTCACGTCCTTCCAGAAAAAAAATACATTTCATATGTAAAGAAAGACGGCTAGATGTTTTAGGCAACGCAGATCTTGCGCAAAAACTGGGAAAAACGGGAGACCAATAGAAGGTCATTTGCTGTGGCGTACAGTGAATTCCACAATGGTATAGCTTCATGCAAAAAGCTACGCTGGAAGGACATGCAAACCGGCTCACATAGCTCAAACACAACGTAAAACATTCTGATGATGAAACTGCTGTGAAGAATATTGCTGATGAAAAATGTGGATGAAAAATGCCGCTGAAAAATGCTGATGAAAAATGTTGCTGATGGAAATTTTGTGATGTTTTTCGAAAATGTTTATAACTGGGAAAATCATTATATTTTCTCGGATAACTGAGGGCATCGTAAAACTAAGTACAGCTTACTGGCATAAGCTGGAAAGCATTCTGACAAGCTAGGTAACGGCGGTTGTATTTTTGGTTGTTTGCAAAGAAAGAAAAGTTTCTTAGCCACAAAGCCTTTTAGTGAACATTATTATTTATTATATAGCAAACGTCATTATACTATGGAATAAAACAATTACATCGTGATATTAGCAAATCCGAATCGGTTGTTGATTTCTCTGTCGAATAACTCAAATTCCAGAACTATTAAATTTAGATGAACTCGGCTGTGACGTTATGAAGCAGTATGGCCACCAAATATCACATCTGAAAAGCGGTCAATAACACCACATTGAAATTACTAGCGTGTTGAACTTAACTCCACTGCATGCCTCAGAGCTGGAGTCTCGAAGGAGTCAAGCAAGGATTTGGCTAGTACTAACTTTGCAGAATGCCAAGATCGGATATTCTTGCATGCTTTAATGATTAACGCTTACTTTTGCGTAGAAGTACTTAAAACTCGAAATCATGGTCAACTTACCTGATGGATACAAAAAAAATGGTTCACGTGATCCAAGGAGACCTAGAAGTTACCTTTACATGGTCATGACTGTGAGCGTTCTTATCGTAATCAGTGATTCGTGCCGAAACAGCGGTCAAGTGCAGACTTCATGCTCTCGAGCGTTTCGATCATGCTGCAGTCTTGGCAGCAGCATCAATTTGGCTGCAGTCTCATCCTGACGGATTGCCTGCTGTGATGTGCATGTGCGCAGGACGACCACCAGTTCTGCAATGCCTTTGCGGTTGTTGCTATGGGACATAATTATACGGTTCGAAACTTGCGTTGTTTTGTGGCATACACCGTTTTAGTCAGCGGTGCCTGTTAAATTGAATGTAGACTGTGACGACGTTCGAATTCCTGTCATGTTCAAATCCGTCCCTTCACTTTAGTTTACGAGCTGACAACACTTGTCACCTTTCTTAAAATTAATGTCTACTGTTGAATTCGGCAAAACGTTCCAAAATCTGTACCATTTTGCAGATGTAGCCTTTGGAATGTATCATTTTTTTGTACTTGGTCTGACAATGAGCCATTCCGCACAGTAGTATACAAAACAATATAATATACAGTCATAAGTAATACTAATGGCTGACAAATTTTCAGGTGTATGTTTATTGTGAAACAGAATTTTACTGCTTAGCCTTTCGCTCGATTTACAGTCACATTTATGGCTTACGCATCATCTTCTTCAGAGTAACAGGAAAAGGGGCATTCGAAGGAGTCGAGAAGATTCAGTCTGGGTTGGAAGGGTCATAGGGTCATTCAAGGCGAGCAGATGCTGCATATTTGTCGAAGCAGCAACGTAAAGTACTTATTGCACAAACAACTACAGATATGAACGAACTCAAACAAACGCGTGGATATCGTGAACGACGTGATCTGTGAGGCGTCAACAACGACCAGTCGAGAAGCACGTACATGCTGTACAACAAAAATGAAGTAGCAGCATGAGGAGATTTTATACATACCTCATAATTTAATGATTACATCATCTGTTTTTTGTCTGCTGGACACTGCCAGCAGAATAAATAATAATAAACTAAACAGTTTTTCAGTTTCTGCGATCGAGCTCACAATGTCAGGTGATGTGCAATTACCGCTGGATTGTCAGCACACCTTTTCGGTATACGATTAGTACTGTTTTCTGCAGGATCGAGGGCCAGAAGGCTTTCTGATTTTTCCATCAAGGATGTGCATCAAACATTGATGTTTAAAATGCATTATGTTTCCTGATTTGCAAACTTTAGTACCGTGTACAAAGTGTGATCCGCTGGGGATTCTTAACAGCCCCAAAACGTGCATTGCTTGGTGACCTTGCTACGTACCTGTGGGTGCCATTTCCATTACTTGCAAGTATATCTACAACTGGAACTCGTCAATGTACGTATGTACGTAAACAGAATCTTAAATTTACACAGTTAATCATAACGGATGCTTTCAATTGTTGGAAAGATCAGAAATAAAACTGTGATGTGGAGGCTTCAGTATTCTGTTGGTTTAGGGGATATTTGTTGATTGTTGCACGTTACCGTAATCTGTGTATATGGCTCGCGACGGAAGTCCACCAAGAAAAGCAAGCTCGAAACCGTCAAAGAAAGAGACAGTGATTCTGTGGCCAGACTGAGTTCTAAGCGCCGAAAAAGTGGAGACAGAAAAAGTTCAGTGAAGAAGAAATCATCCACCAAAAAATCTTCCAGCCGTGGTTCAAAGAAAGCGTCGCGAAAGGGCTCGAAGAAGAGTTCTGTGACCCGCAAATCAAGCACCAAGAAAGACAGCGTCCGTTCATCCGCCAGCGATGTGAGAGGCTCCCAGAGCAGACGGAATTCCGATGATTCCGATTTATCTCCCGAGGAACACGCACTGGTCAAACGTGCACCACCCAGTTCAAAGAGCGGCAGTGTAGGCTATGACGAATATCCCATATCACTGGGAGACACGGGAGATTTCCATGTGTTCCCAGAACGACTGAAGAAGGACTCGTTCATGTCGGGATCGTCTAAGACGTCAATTGCGCCGCCCCGTCTCAGTGGATCGCGTGGTGGATCAGTTGGTGCTGCAGCGTTTGGCCCAGCTGCATCTGCCGTGGCACCTTCAGGGAGTTTTTCAGCGGCTCGAATGTCGTACAATCCAGCAGCAACAATCGGGTCGTTAAGCGCTGCGGTACCGCGACAGTCTACGATAGGTGCGGCACCTTCCGGTAGCTTTTCAGCACCTCGTCCGTCCTCTGCCGTAGCAGCAGCCCCGTCAGGCAGTTTTTCAGCACAACGATCGTCTTACACGGCGGCATCTCTTGCGACTCCTCTCATGGTGTCAGGATCAATGGCCACGCAAGGTGCACCTTCCGATTCCGAACCAAGAGCCAGTGCGACTCCATCAATGTCATTTGCAAGCGGGGACTATTCGAGACCCTCTGCAGTGAGTGCATCCCCTAGGTTGAGTAGCGCAGGACGGACGGTGGAAAGTACAACCGTTACCAGAATCAGCAGTCCCTTATCCCCGGATACTCCAAAGAGCAGTGCAGCCGCTTCAAAAGTTGCCGCATCAGAGAGTATAGCTGAATCCTCACCGGAACGCGAACCAAAACCATCAGGAGCTGGAAAGAAATCGGGAAAAGCATCGTCCGTTAGTGGAGGGAAGAAGAGCGGGAGCAAAGGGAAAGGTGGGAAGAAAAGTGGAAGTAAAGCTAAGAAAGGATCTGGAAAAAAGTCCAGCGCTAGTGAGCCGCCTAAGAAGAGCGGTGGCAGCAAGAAGGGAAGTAAAAAGAGTGGAGCAAAGAAGAGCGGTAGTAAGAAAAGTGGAAAGCCCTCCAAAGGCGGCAGTAAGAAAGCAAGCGGTAAAAAGAAAAGTGCGTCAAAGAAGTCTGCACGGAGCAGCAGCGAATCCCCGCGGGCTAGCAAGAAGAGCTCAGCCTCAGCCGCATCCGACGAGAAAGAGTCTGGTGGCTCTGCGAACTTTGATATGGATGTCTTTGACCAAGTGAGGCAAAAGTATGAAGCCGAACACGGGAAGATTCCGGACGAGGAAATGCGAAAAAGCTCTGATGCGGGAGCGAAGAAGGTGTCCTACATGACACCGGACGATGAAATGAGACGTGGCTCGCAATGGTACTCTACACCCACGGGTGAGCCGGTCGAGGTAACTACTCAAGAAAGACGCAGCACACAGCGGTATGCTGATGAGAGCGGAAATGAAGAATATGAACCATTCGAAGTGGTGCAAGTCCGAAAGAGTACTCGTACGTACCTTGATGAAGGGTTGACTCAACCAGTGGAAGAAATGGAAATGAGGAAAAGTACAAAGAAATATGTCAATCCAGCTGGATCGCAGTTATTTGAGGTGCAGTTGAGAAAGAGCACCAGACGCAGTAAGCAATCAAGTGATGTCGTACCACCACGCCCTTCCAGTGCCAGTGAAGCGCCAAAACCCAGTGCGGCCGAGAGCGGAGAAAGCGTGTCTGAAAAGCCTCGAGCTAGTTCGGCGGGAGGAGAAGCAGGAAAGAAGAAAAGCGCAAAAGGTTCGAAAAAAAGTTCCGGTGGAAAGAAAGGATCTAAAGCAAGCGGGAAGGGATCGAAAGCAAGCGGGAAGGGATCGAAAGCAAGCGGAAAGGGATCAAAAGCAAGCGGTAAGGGGTCGAAAAAGGGCACGAAAGGTGGATCTAAGAAAGGCTCAAAGGGTGGATCCAAGACTGCGAAGGCATCCAAAACGGAAAGTCCAGGCGATTCTCCAAAGAAGAGCAGCGTCGAAAAAGGCGATGGCGACGGACCGAAAGCTAGTGGAGCCAAGAAAAGCAGTACTGGCGGAAAGAAGAGTAGCGCTGCGAAAGGTTCCAAATCCAGGTCAAAGTCCAAGGAAAAGGATAGTGGATTTTTCTCTCGACTTTTTGGCGGAAGTAAAACGAGCAAAGGAGGAAAAAAGAGTTCCGCCAAGAAAAGTGGAGGGAAAAAAAGCAGCGCCAGTCGGAAAAGTACTGCCAGTTCAAAGAAGAGTACATCAGAGACGTCAGCAGCGAAAGTTTCGGATGCAACGGCAACACCAGCTCCATCGCTTACGCCGGCGCCGTCCGTTACACCGGACATTCCACTCCGTGAATCCACAGGAGTCTGTGGGGACGATCTCCGCGTGGCCAGGAAAAGTGCGCAGGAGGCAACGATAAGAGCACAAAGTGCGGAAAGTGAACTGGTACGGATGCGATCCATGTCGTCTGGGAGTGCAGGGACGTGTTTAACGTGCAGCTCATCCTATTCTAGGTAAGAATTATTTTGTAAAACTATCAAGCTTTGCAGTACTCGTACAATCTTAAAATATCACGATGGCCTTTTCAGAAAATCAGAATCAAACCCAAACGCAGTGCCTGAGTTGCACCACAAGATCATGCTGAAACTAAGTGAAATCCAAGCCGTTCGTAGTGAAATCTGTTGCCTCCGGGAAGAGGCCGAAAGCTCAGCTGAAATCCTGGAGGAAAAGCGGTGCTGCTTAGCCGAACTGCAAGAAAAACATTCCCACATCCACAATACGCTCGCACTTGAATTCCAACGAGAAAAGCAAGTGAGCAACGAGATGCAGGATACCGAACAGCTTGTGCTGAAGCTGGAAGAGGAGTCGAAAGAGCGAGAAGTTTTCAGTGCCCGTGACCGACATATGCACCACGTACAGCAGCTGGCCCATGAGGACTTTGACTATCTGGAAGGTTACAGTCAAGTACATAGCGCTCTCATGTTCGACAAAATCGACACACTGAAGGTGTGGCACGACCTTGCCCAAGACTACATCGAAGAGACCGCCTGCCTCACTGACTCGCAACAAAAAGCCAAACAGGCCTTTACGGTCGCTGCCGCCAAGTACCAACGGCTCCGCACCAATCGGGATCAGTTGTCGTCAGAGCTGACCAACCTCCAAGAAGAGAGCGAGAGGGAACTGCATGCAGCGACAATCGAAGACCAGGCTGAAAGGCAACAGGATCAACAGATTGTGGCTAAATATAAGGACCATCTGCAACGGTGTTTGATCACGCGGGATTTGAAATACGAGACCGTACTGGAGTCGAAGGACTTTTTGGTAGCATCGGTGAAAGAACTGGTGCAGGGATTGTACGACAGACATATGGTACTCGATGCCGCTGGCATGGATACACTGACCACATACGAAACCTTGCTCGAGCTCGGAGAGGTGAGTTTGGTATCTAAAGAAGCAGGCTTCACTCTTCAGCCAGTTTGAAGTATTATGTACGGGGTATTCGCCATTCAGAGCAGAATAATGCAATTATGACAATGTCATGTAAAACCTAAATTTTTTGTCAAAGTTCACGCTTTTACGGGTCACACAGAAGATCAAATGTTATAGACAAGAAGATTCACGCGGGACTCCACAAAACTGCTTGCTGCAATGCCAACTGAAGCGGATTACATTGACCATTTGGAAAGGATACAAAAGGTCCTTCAAGAGTACATTTCTTGTATGAAAGAGATCGATAACAGGAGGGAGGATTTGCTCAGAGAACGAGCGGCCCTCTTGGGTGTGGCTGAATACGGTTTGGCGGCGGCAGAAAACGAAGACGGTCTCCCGGAAAATTTCTGCGCCTGCCCATGTCCATCAGAGTGACCTTATCGTCTTGTCGTGGTAGTCTTAAAGATGTTTTGAGAGCGTATTTCGCATGGTCTGTCTTTTTTCAAAACCCTGCTGCTGTTCTCCTTTTATAGTAATTTGTGCCATCTATCTCTTTCTCTCTTTTCGATGAATTTGGCCGCAACGCTTAATCTCTTTATTTTCGGTTTTATGGTTTTAACAGCTGACTTTATTTTTTTATGGTGTTGTTCCTTTTTATTTTTTTTTTGAATTTCAACAGTGTATGGAGCATAATGGAATCTTCTGAAGCCTTGTCTGGGGTCTTTCCGTTTCTTGGATACAAAGTATGTTATGCGCAACAGCAGTCACAATTTGAATAAAAATCCAAAAAATCAGCATTATTGTAGTACTAGTTACACGTACCAATACTGTCATGTCTTTTATACGAAAACTGTGATACTCTCTCATCTTTGCCCTCATTTGGAGGATGGCTTTTGAAAATCCGCGACTGCACATCGGCGAGCTCGCTCCAGATTTTACGGCTGTCGCGGTAGTGAATGGAGAATTCGATGATGTGAAACTGTCATCGTTTCGAGGAAAATATGTAGTTTTATTCTTCTATCCTGCGGATTTTACGTTTGTCTGTCCGACGGAGCTAATTGCCTACAGCGAGAAACTGAAGGAATTCAAGAAGATTCAGTGTGAACTGTTGGGGATGTCATGCGATAGCCAGTACAGTCATCTAGCTTGGTGAGAGGGCGCTGCATTCAAAAATTTATATATTTCTGAATTGCAATACTTATACTACCATAAAGTGGCAGTAAAACTCTGTCGAACTTTTCCGACACGAAAGCATATTTTTTCCAAATTTTCTCTAAAATGGAAAACTATTTTTTTGTGATGTACACAGAAATACTGGGATTTGTGCGCGTTTACCAACTTACGTCTTATCTGCTATAGGTTGAACACGCCTCGCAAAGAAGGTGGCCTAGGCGGCGCTGTAAAGTACCCCCTTTTAGCCGATCACAATGCATCAATTGCGAAACGATACGGTTGTTACTGTTTTGCGGAGGGAAATGCTTATCGCGCTCTGTACGTTATCGATACCAACGGCATCCTGCGTCATCTGAGCATCAACGACATGCCGGTCGGGCGGAACGTGGACGAGACACTGCGCTTAGTGCAGGCCTTTCAGTTCACGGATGAGAATGGCATGGTGTGTCCGGCCGGTTGGAAACCGGGTGATGAAGCCATGGACGCCGATCCGGAAAAATCCAAAGAATATTTCGCAAGGCACTGAGCGTTTGCGCCACTTTTGTAATGCAGCTGCACTCGTCACGTGTTCGGATAAGCCGATGATCCTGCTTACGTGTGTTTTCCCCTTTGACTTCAGGTTGACGATCTGGTGTGTTTGACAGGGTCACGGGTAAGAACAGCCATCCCAAGGCTACACAACCATCGTATGTATGACAGATTATATGGTTTTGGCCACAGTTACCGTTAGCTGTGTTCCGTGCTTTAGGGATCCTACATTCGATACAACCTTGACAAAAAAACCAAAAACTTCCTATCCGCGAACGATACCGTATGTTAGTATTATGCGTATTTTATTACGGCAGAGTTTTAAATGTATGGCATTACACACTTTTTCAGCCCTTACTCGGAAAACAGTATTCGGCTAACGGAAGACTCGTCACCTAAGAAAATCTACGAAAGAATGCTGACCAAGTAAGGTTTTCCCATTGCTTACAGAACAAATGAACAATAACATTTTACTATGGTTAATTTTTGTACTTTTTATTACAGGATAAATCGCGGTGCGCGGGCAACATGATACGTTTTGAGGGCTCTGTCTGCAGTTGGTCACAATTCTTCGTCAGACTTAGTCGCAGTTTTGGATACCTGACTCTTTACCTCACTCAGCATCCACTTAGTAAAGACGGATTGTTGTATTGGCAGAGTGTGACGTGTGTTTGCCGAACATGTCGCCAGTGCATTTTTATCCATTACGATGATCGTGGTATTTTCACCAAAACAGCAGAGTTCATGTGTACGGCAGTGCCGCGTTTTAACCGTTGAATGGTTGTACAGAACTTGCCATAAAACAATGTCTGATATGCCTGATGTGTCTGACAGCTGGCAAAAGTCGCAGATGCTGCCAGAATCTTTGATGACAGCTGCAGCACAAATGGATGCCTTTAGTAATACGACTTTCGCTCCAGTAAATCAAACATTGCCGTTTGTTCCCACACCAAAGCCTTTCGTTATAGCGGTAGCATGGTTTACCGTCGTATCATGCATTCTTAGTCTATCGGGTAACGGCCTTGTTCTCTTTCTGTACTTGAAAACCCGACTTCTGCGCACCAGCTTCAACGTTTACATAGCAAATCTTGCTTGTGCTGAGCTACTATTCGGTTTGACCGCTGTTCCGGTTCAATTCGTCAACCAGTACTACAATATCTGGCCGTACAGTTTTGGATTGTGCAGCTTTTTAGAAGGTACATCAACGATAACTGGAGCCGCTATCCGACTAGCGCATTTCCTAATGACCTTTAACCGTCTATGGGCTATCACACTACCTGTTTCCTATAACCAGTTGCACACATGGAAAGTGGCGCTGTTCTTCATCATTCTCAGTTGGTGCCTTGTGTGTGGTCTGTACGTGCCGATTACTTATGCAGGAAGAAAGCACATGAAGCCGGATGAAAACCTTTGTACCATCAACGTTAGCTTCCAGTTTACTTCCCTCATTGCTGCGCGGGTTGTTGTGTATGACTTCCCTTTAATCGCACATCTGATCTGTTTCCCCACCATCTCCTATCTACTGTACAAACGAAGTGGGAAGAAAAATGCCAATCGAGAAACCGATATGTCAGTACAGACTGGTACGTATACATGAAGCGTTACTGACGTTTTGGTACTAATGTTTTATTTGCAGGGGCTGGAGACTCTTTTTCTATCTCAAACAAAGTTACTCCAAACCAGTTGAGTGCGGTTTCAACAAAGCGGAAGAAGCCCAGCAGTGGCAATAACACAATGTTTATCTACGTGTCGATCGCTATAACTGTTTGCTGGACTACTTCGAGTGTCTTTTGGGTTATGGCTGACCATACCGGTTACTGGGACGATACTTACTATGGAATCCAGGCCTGTACGACATACGCGAATTCTTGGATCAATCCCATTCTTTGTTTCCTTGCAATGGAGAAATTTCGGGCTGCACTGAAGACAACGTGTTTCTGTTGATAAATAAGGATGGCAGATATTAAAAGCGATTGTAAAGCATTAGTTGTTAAATTTAACGACGAACTGATACCAACGCTGCTAACAATAAGCTTATACAGACATCGATTTGAATTTTAAATGACGTTAGCGCTACGGATCTTAGAGAACACTGTACTCTGAATGGTTGTAACACATCCAAAACAATAAATTGTTAACGGCTTTGGGGGCACTCTCTCCCGTATGAGGTTTGAGCAAACGCGCTTTCGTCATACAAACTTCTGCAGATACTGAATGTCAAGCAAGGTTCGAACCGTTGTTCATACAAGACATGTGATTATTTTTTGTGCTGCGGATCGCGTACAGCTAGTTTATGTACAGATTAATGGTGCCTCGACCGCCGTTATTGGGGCTAGCTTGCGTAAATCAGCCATACTATGTCCACCCTGTATTGCAAGGTTCTTGTTTTTACTGATGCAAACCTGGTGCTGCATAAATTTTACGATTTCAAAGAAGCCTCGAAGCGTCGAGCAGAAAGCTGAGGATGGTTTCAGCATGACTGTCATCGACTCTTCGCGCTGGCCCGAGTAATACGGCGCTCGAGGTCATCTCGACGTACATCTATTTCGCGGATCACTATTTTAATGACCCATTATGACGCATTAAAAATGTAAAAGAATACAAATTCCATAAAGCAATGCAAAACACAAATAAAATCATTCAAATCCAGCGACAACGTAGGATCCGGTTACATCCAGTAAGCAAAAGACCGCTACTGCTGCGAAGCATATTGCCGCTAAAATCCCACATGCCTACGGCAAATCAAAATATCAGCTTCCACATCGCCGCACTGCGCCTGGAGAATGTACTTACAATCGATGTCAAAAACAAATCCGTCTCCATGTTCTTCGCATGATACGTAACTTTACAGCCATGGACATCTGGTTCCCTTGGTAGGCGAGTTCTACACAGAATGCCTAATCTATGGCGCACATTGACGTTCTCCTGCTGCTCGGCAAGAAATACGGAACAGGATGCTATTAATAAAATAGCCCAGAATGCCGAGTTTGCCAGCATCTGCAAGAACAGGTCCAGTTTCTTCACGGTTTTTATAATTATATTGATGTCTGTCGTTTACCGTGTATTTTAGATTTTGGCCGCTGAGAAGCACATCCCGATGAACACTTAAAACGGTCAGGACCAGCAAAAACACAAGTATAACAAAGCTGACCACGATTGTCCCTTCATGGAAGAGTAGTGCCGAACTTTTCGGACCCCTTGGAAGCATCCACGATCGCCCTCCTTCCATTGTTCCAAGGGAAACAATCAGAAGGACCTCTCAAAAAGCAACAACATCGTGAAACCAATCGTTTTACCAAAGAACACATGTAAATATGTGTATCATTTAAAACAAATCGGTTGCACAATAACAACATAAGGACATATGTCAGGTGGGGATGCTTCTATTCTTGACAGTACCTATTCTACATGAAGAACGACAGTAGTCTGCTACAGCTGAGAACTCACAAAGGCCAATCCAGAAAACGCTCCGCACAGGCTTTTTACAAAGTCCCAGTTGAACTTCATCGGACGGCTTTGACTAGCAGCATCCTTATCTGGCGCTTTTTTCATCGGAGTAGGACAAGGCTCGGAAATTCCAGTCTTCGAGCTTGGTGAATATAACAGCAGTCGGATGGCATATTTGTAATAGTTCAGAGTACTTGAGATAAGACAACAATTTACTGTAAAAACACTACATGTTTCCAGTAAAGAAAAAACAATCCCGCCACGGAGCGCATGGATGACGCAGCTGAAGTACAGGTACTTTGTACTAACCTTTACCATTAGTACTACGACAATGCGTCACGGTGTTCCTGTGGTAACGGAGGTTTACCTGCGGTTTGATGCCGAGTACAGATCATGGAATCAATACTGACTTATCAAACTGCGCAAAGTATGAAGAGAGTGAACGAGTTTAACAGCAGATGTTACTACTGTTTACATACTTATAGAAGTACCTCTACTGTAACTGTTAGCTTCTCATACAAGCGGAATCATATAAGCAAGTGTTGTTGTTTCGTGACTTACGTACTCTTAAGCCTTAATTACAGAATGTGACACCAACTCAACACTTGGTGGAGGATGGAACGACAATACAGCTGTTTATATATCTTATTTGCAGTATAAAAGGTTCTGGCTTTCTGTTTCACAATTGTCAGTCGAATTCGGTCACCCCGATGTCAGCAGTTGGTTTTGCGTTGGAAAATGCCAGACGTCTACGAAATAGATTCCAGATTCATGCTACAATGCTGCTAAAAAATCATTGACAAAGCTTGGTTTCCCAAGATTTATATCCAAAGGTGGTGGCTTCAAAACCATTGAAACTGAGCATCTCCTCTTCGCGAATTCATGAGATACTTTGCGGTTAAGCAATTCACGACTGAACTGCCAGAAACGAAAATTACGGTGTCTGTGTGATATGCGAGTGATGTATTGGCATCCACAAGCAGCAGTTATGTGCAATGATAACATGGATTCGTACCCCTACGTTTTCCACTCCGAGCGAAAATGACGTGGAAGAAGAAACCCTCTCGGGGAAAGAAGCTGGCACTCACCGCGGATCCATCCAGAGCGGGACCATTCCATTTAGCCGTATCGAACGCATACGTCGCCATCTTGTGGATCCGTATCTTCAAAAACGCGCCAAATACGGCAGTCTACAGCCATCGCTTACCGATGCGGATTTCGAACTAGTCCACTTTCTGGCTGGCGGCCGTCGCTTCGCCAGTCCAGACCGGATATTAGCCAACCATCCCAATACCGTACTGGGAGACCCTACGAAAAGAGAGTTGTATTATTGCGCATCTAGGCACGTGCATAACTTCTCCACAACTCTACCCGATGTGTTCGAAGTGGTGCTGGAGTTTTACGAAGGAGCTCCTTTGATACGACCCGATCGTTTAACCGTTGACTACTTCTTGGAGCAACTGGAAATTTTCGAGTTCGACAGTTCAATCATTTCACGATATCTTCGCTCCGAAGGTTTGTAATCAGCGCAGAATAAAAAAAACTGTAAAAATTACATATTTCCGTTAGTATTTCTGCTAAATACCACATCTGGGCCGATCTGACTAACACGGTGTGCTAAGAGAATTTGTCTTCCCTTCTCAGGCGTGAAACTACCACGAAAACCTCCAGCACAAAGGGACGATAACCAGTTAACATGGAAAGAACGTGGATGGCAGTTCTTCGTGTATCCCGAATTATCCTTACTTGCTCGCATCTACAATGTGATATCGCTGATCTTTACTTGTCTTTCCATCACCCTTTATGTGTTGGAAACCGTTCCCGAGTTAGGCTCGGCAATGGGCTCCACCCAAACCCTCTACGAAGCCTTCACGAATCCATTTTTCATAGCCAACACCATCTGCTACGTATTCTTCACCATGGAACTTACCGCGCGCTTCATCTGTTGCCCCGATAAATTATGGTTTTTCAAACAGTGGTATCACTTGATTGATTTCGTATCGATTCTGGCGCACATCGTTGTTATGATCGTAATTGGGACTGGTGGCTATTCGGCCGGGCAGCCGAACGTGGCCCGACAGATTGGTGTGATTCGGGCCATTCGGCTTTTTCGCATTCTGAAACCCATTGGAGCATCCAAAACCATCGGGTCGCCGAGTCAGTACTGGATCGGAATATTATGGCAGACTGTACGGAACAATGCGTCGACACTGTTGGTGCTGCTGTTTCTGTTGTTGTTGTGTATGGTGTTGTTTGCTGGGGTGGCTTACGCCATTGAAGGCGGTCCGGGACAGTCGATTCCGTCCATTCCACATGGCTTCTGGTGGGCCATTATTACAATGACAACTGTCGGGTATTTTCATTTTTCATTTTATTATCGAACTAGCTACATGAACTTGCGCTTTTTGTTGAATCAGCTGCGCTGTTCTTGGAGTAAAAAAACTTATAAATATAAGTAAAAATATATAAATATAAATACAAAATAAATGGGAGTAGTACATAAACTTATTCATAAACTTAATGTTATTCCCTTAGATATGGTGACATTTACCCCAAGTACGCCGGTGGTCAAGTACTGGCTGTAATATGTGGATCAGTTGGACTGATCTTCATTGCATTTCTCCTTCATTCCGTCTCCAGTGGCTATCAACGTCTCATGAAAAACAATGCAGAATATCGTCGCTATCTGATGCGGCAAAAGAGGCGGAGATTGTCGCAGCAAGACAAACGAGTTTCGTTATTTCTCAGTGGTCACTCGTCCACATCCGAAGCAAAGAAGGAAGACGCAACGGAGCGGATTGTGATGGTCAACGGAGCCGAATTCATTATTTCGGTAAAAAACCAGCTAAATCACTAGAAACTGTCGGGTTTAATGTTCTCGTTACAGTTAAGTGATCTGGCGTTGCATCCAGATACGCTGATCAGCAATCAAGAAAAACACCGCATCCATTACCTCAAGGACAACAAGACCTTATATTTTCCACGAAGTGCTAGCATCTTTCCAACATTTGCCGCTTTCTACAAATCCGGCGGATTACTGCGTCGCCCTCCGTTCGTTCCAATGCGCAAGTTTGTGGATGAGCTAGTATTCTATGAACTTGGAGAGAAAGCATTGGTGGATTTGTTCGCTTCAGAAGGAATTAGCTTGGAGCGTGAGTTAGAGCCAAAAAACAGCGTTCAACTGTTTTGGTACCGGGTGTGGGAGCATCCCGAATTCAACTTCATATCGCGTGCCATTGGAATCATTTCCATTCTGATCATTACCCTCTCGGTCACTACATTGATTCTGGAGACCATCCCACAGTTACTGAGCGAAGAATGCATCTTAGCACACAACAATCAAACGGCCACGAACTCCTCTGTCCCGCTAACCAAAAAACTTCTCTTTGAAAAAGAATGCGAGGAAGAATGGACGTTCTTCATATTAGAATCGGTATGCACATCCTGGTACACTTTGGAACTGATATCGCGATTCCTAGTGGCTCCATTAAAGCTGAAATTCGTCAAAACCATCATGAACTGGGTGGATATGCTGACGATTTTCCCGTACATTTTTACACTGGTGGAGATGTTCTCCGACACCTCAGCGTCAAACATAATTATCAACTCTTTTGGATTTCTACGGACCATACGATTGATCCGTCTTATTGCCCTGTTCAAGTTCTCGCGTTTCTCCAGAACCATGCAGATGATTTTATCCATACTAAGGTCGGCCTGGTTTGAGCTGAGCATGTCGTGCTACTTTTCCTTCGTAATGGCCATCATCTTTGGGACTGTTTGTTATCTGTTCGAGCAGATGACGGATAAGCCGAATATCAACAGTATTCCACGCGGGATGTACTGGGCCTGGATTACCATGCTAACGATCGGCTATGGAGATATCGTACCGGTGACTGTTGGGGGATACCTGATAGGGGGTTTATGTGCCATTGCGGGAACTTTGTTCTGGTCACTGCCTATGACGTTGGTAGCCGATCATTACGCTAAGTTTCGGGGATTATACAACGATCAAGAGTTCATGATTGCGGTGTTGGAAAGACTGGAAAAAGCGAGAAAAAAACGGGAGGGTTCAGTAGCTCATGCAGACCTGGTTCAGCCGTTGGATCTGACGACCATCGAAGCATTGTAAATCTGAATCTCCTTCTAACGAGAGTTGTGCTTTAGTGTTTTTAATTTGCAGGACTAAAATGCCAGATGTGATGAGCGGTTTCTCTTCCTTACCACCCGAACTAGTTGAAAGCGAGCGCGGGTCAGATGCCGGTGTTACAGTTAATGTCATCGCTGCTTCGGCAACGACACTGCGGCATGGTCTGCGCAGTCGTTCTTTGGACATGACATTCACTTCTCCACCGATTCCGATATTTTCCTCCACCCCGCTGTCGTCTCGATCCTATGTACACTCTGTTAACGATCTGGAGACCCATGTAATGCGTGCTGATTTGGAACGCAAATCAATATTGCGCTCACAGCTGAATGTACCAGGAAACGTGTGAATTTTAGTACGGTTTCACGTTACTTATGTATGTGTAATATGGATGGCCCGATGGGCCCAAATGTTACACGGTTTGTCTGTGCGCACGCTTATGCATATACATACTATATATAGAGTAGTAATGCTAATTTATTAGTCTTTTTGAGAACTTTCTTGTTTGAAGAACTCAAGTGTTTTCTTTTACGTAAAATAAATGTTGTCATGGGGTACTTGGTAAAATAACCTTTCTTTAGCTGGATCTAAGTTCGAAGGACTAGAACTCGAAGTTTACCGGCTATTTTGCATGGAACAACATGCACTTTTTGTTATTTGATAACGTCATCAACAATCAAACAGTAAGGTCAGCCAGTAGAGCGTACGCTCATAAACATGGCAAACAGTAAATCCAGAAAAAGCAGCGCCCAAAAGAAGAGCATAGAGAAGAAAAGTTCAAGGGCATCCAGAAAGGCACAAGCAAATTCGCAGTCGGATTTAGAACGGAAGGCTTCTTCAAGGGACGAGGCAGAAAGAGAAAGCAAGTTCAGTGCAATCAAAAATGGAGCCGTTAAAATCCAGAAGTCCGACAAAGCTGAAATGCGCTCACTGGACGAAGATTCAGACCTGGAAGGTGATGAAGAGTTATTGTTATCTGGTACGGCAACAGAAGCTGCAAAACCACAGTCCAAGGAAAGCGCGTCTGGCTCGCACGAAGAGTTTTACGCTCCTCTCTCTGACCGCTTACAGAAACAGTCGTTTCTGTCCTTTGCCGGGAGACAATCTGTTACCGGTAAATTATTGCTCGATTACCTTTTCGGTTCAAACAGATTAGTAAAAACGTGTATTTACTCGTTTCAGATGCCGCTCGAGTATCGCAGTCGAAGGAGGCAAGCGCGACAAATGACATCGTCACAGATAATCCGTGGAAATGGAGCACGGCTAGTACTCCGTTTCGGCCCAGTTTAATCAGACCGACCCTTGGCGGTGAAATGAATGTCAGACCAGCGCTAAGTTCACTCGATCATCCGCCAACAGAGGAGAACAAAGGACGAAAATCAACCGCACCCGTGTCTGAACAGGCTGGTATCCGAACATCGTACGGGTCCAGTGTTGATGGATTAGAAACCAGCATTCAAGAAGAAAACTCGTCGGAAGTAGCGGACAATCCATGGAAATGGAGTACAAGCAGCACGCCGTTGCGTACTAGCTTGATTAGGCCAACACTTGGCGGTGAACTTGCAGTGAAAGAGCCGTCAATAGCGCCTGCTGCTTCCTTACCTGACACTGCTGACAGTACGGACTATGTACGCAAACCGAGCGCAGGTTCAATAGGACCAGACGGAGTGGTTTCTCGGATATCTCGCGTAAGTGAGTCGATGCCGGTAACACAGGAACCAAAAGTCTCTAGTGCGAGTGTCGAGAACCCGTGGAAATGGAGCAGGACAAGTACTCCTATGCACAGAAGTATAATCAGGGAAACGCTGGGTGGTGATCTGATGGCCGAACCCAGAGGCGACCGCTTGCCAAAACGTACTGCTGCGTCGGCATCCGTACTGGAGCTAAAGAAGCCATCACAGATTTCTGTGAAGAATTCCGCGTCTGACCGAACAAGTCGTATTAGCACGAATTATGGTACCAGGGCTAGCAAAACAAACGTCCGAAGAAGTACGAGTAGTGTCGTAGACGGCCGACAGGGTGGCTCGTATGCTGGATTGACCGCGCCAGCTATTCCTGATGCAGCTGATCATACGCCCAAGAGCTCATTGGCCGAATCGCGCCCAAGCGCCGCCGCCACCTTCCCGAATGACACAACCGTCCGAGAAAGTCGTGCCGTGCAGCGCAGTTTCGGCGGCGCGGGAGATGCACCTGATCCTTTGGGGGTGGCATCAGGAAAACTATCTGTCAACGACTCAAACAAGTTTGGAAAAGCGTTTGGAATAACACCAATCGGCGATACACCGAACGAAACCGAAAAAATCTCAAGGTGAAATTTCGGCCACCTAATGCACCCCTTTACTTGCGCGGTTACTAAATGTTTTGTTTCCCGGATGATCAATGAATGCATTTCAGGCAGTTTGGTATGGAAGCGCCAGTCGATCGCTCACAAAAGAGCATTGTGATGCCGATCATGGTACAACCCGATACCGCAGCTGGAAGAACACCAATGCCAGATATGAAAGGCGAAACCAGCCAGAGAACAGTACGGCGCTCTTCCACGGCAACGGGCGAACCAATAGAGGTCAAGACAGAAATTCGCCGTACTACAGAACAGTTCACCGACTCCAACGGCCAATTATACAATAATTACGAGCCGGCGGAAGTGGTGAGAGTTAGAAAGAATACTAAAACGTACTCCGATGAACAGTCAACCGATCCAATTGAAGAAATGGAACTGCGTAAAACATCCAAGAAATTTGTCAACCCAGCTGGTTCGCAACTGTTTGAAATCCAACTGAAGAAGAACGTGCGGCGAAGTAAGAGCAACAATACACGGCAGCCCGTTCCGCCTACCGATCCGGCAGATACGAAGTCAAGAAGCAAAAGTGTCGGAGACGACGATACGGACGAAGATAAGTTAACCCCTCGGGAACCGAGTATCGCAAAGGCTGTGAAAGACAAAAGTAAGGCAAAAAAGACGAAAACCGGCAAGAAAAAGGGCAAGCGAAAGGCAGAAGAAGAATCAGAAGAAGACGAAGACGAAGGAATGGGTAGTCCCAAAAAGAAACAGAAAGGCAAGAAGCAGGGGAAAGGCGATGGACTTGATGCAGACGAGAGCGACGTAACGGATTATTCAATAAAGCCGAAAGAGCGGGAGCCGAGCTTTCTTTCCTGGTTGTTAGGGAAGAACAAGAAGAAACCCAAGAAAGGTGCCAAGAAAAAGGCGCCAAAAGGGGGTGACGATGGTGATGATAAATTCCCTGTCAAAAAGACGGAAGAGAAAACAGGAACATCGGGACCCTCGTGCGAACTGGAATTAGCCGTGGTCAGAAAACAAGCCGAAGAAGCCAAAGCAGCTGCCGAGCGGGCCGAAGCTGAACTGAAGAAGCTGACCAGCAAGCGAGGCATGTCTCCTGGACTGGGACTAGGATCACTGACCTCCCCTGGACCGGTGTGTCGGTTGGGTAAACGTAAAACGGTACATGAAACCCATGAAAGAGCCGATCAACAGTACGACACATGCGCTCTGCCCGTGGGCAGACTGAAGCCAGAACATCCGACACCGACAGGCCGGCCATTGACTGCTGAAGAGCGGGAATGTAAATTTCGCCAAGAAAAACAAGAATGTGAGCGAGCGGGAGGGACTTGGTAAGCTAAACATACCATAATATTTTTTACTGTGGTCGGAAATGGTTTCTAAACTGTAGAGATGATAGGCTTCCTGTGTGTGGCGCACAATCAAGTGAATCATCAGTCTGTGATCCGGAAGCCCAGATCGCTGAAGTGCGGGACCGCATTATGATGAAGCGGAGCGAAATTCAATGTGTTCTCAATGAAACCTGCAGCTTGCGACAAGAAGCGGAGCAGATGTGTGATATCTTGAGGGAAAAGCGTTGCTGCTACGACGAGCTAGCCGCTAAGCATGCCAAGCTGAACGGCATGTTGGCCCGAGAATTTGCCCATAAGGACGAAGTGATGATGGAAATGGATGACTGTGAAACGTTGCTTCTACGTCTGGAATGTGGCGAGCCTGATGTCTGCGTCCCACCGCCACCTGAGCGACCGGAGCTTGATTACCGTGACCACTACATGTATCATATGCAGCAGTTAGCCCATGAAGAATTTGGAGCCTTAGTTGGTTACACACAACTCCACGATGAGATGCTGTATGATAAAATTGATATTTTAAAAATATGGCATCAGTTGACTCAAGACTATCTGGAGGAAACACAATGTCTGACGGATTCGCAACAAAAGGCGAAGCAAGCTTTCACCGCTGCAACAACAAAATACAAGCGGATCAAGACCATGCGGGACCAGCTGTCCAGCGAATTCATCTGTCTACAGGAGCAGACGCAACAGGAAATTTGTCTTGCAACCATGGACGATCAAAGAGAACGTCAAGAGGATCAGGATAGATTGGCAAAGTACCGGGATCAGTTGCAGCGGTGCTGTATAACCCGTGATCTTAAGTACGAATCCGTGTTGGAAGCTAAAGATTGTTTGGTCAGTTGTATGAAAGAGAAGATTCAGTGTCTGTACACTTCGCACATTGCGTTGGATGCCGCGGGAATGGACGCGATTAAAACTTTTGATGACCTTGTGGATATTGGGCGGGAGATGCGACTGTCGCCTGAAACGATAAAACTGCTGGCTGCCTTGCCTCCAGAGACAGATTATGCTGACCATCTGGAACGTATTCAGAAAGTATTGGCCGAGTATGTCACCTGTATGAAAGAAATTGAAGCTCGGCGGGAGGATCTACTAAGAAAGCGTATTGAGCTGGTTGGAATACCGGATCCGTTGTCATCTGGGGATGGTCAGGATCTCTCTGAACAGTCTTGCCAATGTCCTTGTCCTGTTGAATAGGAGATTTCGTCTGTAAGGATTCGTTGCTTACTTGTCGCTCTTTGTTTTTCACTTGTTGTGTGTATTTCTGGCCGTATCTGGGTTGGGTTTTTTGGATGTTGACCAGTGGTTTCTTTTCGTCGTTTTTTAATTTTTTTCTTATTCATTTTATTGCACATAGTTCGTATTCCATAAGCGCCTTGTTTGTAGTGATATTGTTTTTTTTATTTGTGATGTTCTCCACTTAAGGAATCCGTTCGTGTTGAACCGTCTTGTATCGCGTATGTTCAGAATTGTAAATCAAAATAAAAATCGTAACGAAGCTTCTTGATCAGAAAACGCTGTTTTCAGTTACAAGAGCGTATGTCGCAATCCACGAAGGACAAGATTTGTTGTCTTGAAAGTACTGTTTTTCTCAAAAAGAAAACTCTGTTCGTGATAACTCGGTACGAAATTCTGTACGGGTCGAAAGTTCGATGAAACACTCAGCGAGAGAATAATAACGAAATTTTGCTAAAAAAGGCCTTTATTTAAGTGTATCTAATGCCATCAGTTTTTCACAGATTGCGGGTATTTCATTCATTGACCTTATTCGACCAGCAACAAACATCTGATCCATAATGGCGTATAACTTTTGAAACTGAAAGGTCAACATAATATCCGTCGGAGACTGGAGCAGTTTGAAGCAAGCCATGATCGCCGCGACCGATTCGTAAAGGGCATCCAAATACACAAACGGAGAAGCGGTAGCTTCGCTCATCAAGGCAAACATATTCTCCGGGGTGCATAAATAAACAACATTGACAGGGACTGTCGATCCATCACTGTTTGGTATCTCCCTGTTCAGTACGAAGTAGCCGTCGGCGTCCGGACGGATATCCGAAGGACTGTTTGGTGACGGCGATTGTCGTCCAGGATCAGAAGATGCTTCGAGATTCTCCGGATTAGGACTATTGGCGGTTCTCCGCGAATCCTGAGATCTGTCATTTACTCGGTTCTGAATTTCTTGTAGTAAAGTGACAATTAATCGGCGACGGTCTTCCATGTCGGTGGGCATTATCTTCGTATCAAACCAGCGTATGTAACGCACTTGCCCACTGCGAAGACTACCAATCACCATCATGTAGATCATATTGAAGGAAGCAATTCGCTACATCGAACTGGCACAGCCGTCTTCTGATAAACTGCATAATACTGATTGTATTGCGAGTATGATATTGTTGCTACGTACAGAGCCATTTCGTACATTTACGAACGTGCATACAAGTTTTTTCACCACTCAGTCCTTCCTTGGTTGCCTGAGCCCCTGAGGGGGTTACTGCAAGTACCGCGCGCCGGTGATAGCGGCAACCTTAGTTCTTGTGCAAACGAATTCCGATAGTTAATGAATCTGTCGCAGATATAAGGCTTACTATACAGCGAGCTTATAGCCAGCGAGCTACGGCTTTCATTTGCTTGAAGTTTTGTGGCCGATATCAATTACAGATATTCTTTATTTCCAGAAAACTCCTGTTGCATCTCACTGAAAACATTCAAATAATTTTCAACTCCAAAAATAACTGCCGCATGGCGACACCTTTCTGCTGTTCCCATTCTATCAAGTTTTACATTAACCATGGCCAAGTATGCCCATACTACAGGATTCTTATCATCATAACGATTAGCTTCCTGTAAAGCTCGCTCGCCTTCCCCATACAATTCCTGGTAGTAACCAGCTCGGCCGATTCCCAGCCATGTTTTACAACTCGGGTTCAACTGCATGGCCAAGAAGTACATTTCATACGCTTTCTGGTACCACAGGCAATTCTCTGCCAATCGGCCGTATCGGAAGTACACAGGGAATGGGTCGGATATTTCTGTGGATAAGGACAATGCACGGTCATAACTGGCTGCCGCTTCCGCGAATTCCTTTTGCATGTATTGGACGTGACCCAGAAGTGCGAAAACATCCGCGGTATCCACATCCAGCTGGACAACATTTTCCAGAATATTCTCCGCTTCTGTTAGTTTGTTCTGAGCCATTTTCGATAACACAGCTGCTCGCCAAAACACCGGATCCGCGGTGTCACATGTCGTGATGAGATTCTCACCGATGCAACGGTTGGATAACTGGTAAAGTCCTAAATTCAGAAGACTACCCAATGCACTCCAAAAAATGTTATCAGACGGGACATGGCGTTTGGGTTTGTTGGATACACTGGCAGAGATTGGACTGAAATTCGTTTCTAGTCTAACTGGCTCGCGTGCTCTATCCGAATCTGCCTGACTGACACCAGACAGTATGCCTTTATTGTCCTTCTTAATTCCACCTTTTGGTGCGGTGGATGGTACTAGTTTCGCTTCCATATCCGATTTTGGACGACCCTGTATTGGGCTGTTTGGAAGCAGGCGACTGGGATCGGCCGTACCTGTTAATATTTCGCTACCATGTTGTTCTTCCAAAATCTTAAGAAATTCTTCGTAGCTTTGCATCCTCTTATCCTCCAGTCCCAGTTTTGCATTGGCGTTGTGGTAGGCTAAGTCCTTCAGTACCGAGCGCATTCCCGTGGAATCATGGCTACAGCACTCGTAAAACAGTCCCAGTGCTGTCCAGCCCAGAGGAGAATCCGGATACAGGACCGAAACGGATTCGAAAAACGTCTGTGCTTGGTCTAGATGTCCTGCAACAAGTTTGCAATGCCCCATGCAGATTAGTCCTTCGAAATTCGAATAGTCGTCCAGTAGGCACTCAAGGAATGCTGATTCAGCCTTGTCCACTTGGCTGTACCGCATGTAAAACTGCCCCAAATCCTTCCACACTGTATAATCCTTCGGGGATACGGTTGTTCGCTTTATCATGTGCCGTTCTGCTTCTTCAGTGTCGTTGTCCATCTCAGCTTCCAACGCTAGCATTCGTAGTTCAGAAATACTGTGTGGTGAGTCTGATACAAATTGTGTCTGGTATGTACTGCGTTTGATCGCTGCAATGGTCATGCGTGCTTGCAACATGAGATCACAATACAACGTGGAAAGGAATCTGCAAAATGATGCCGAATCATTGAGAATCGAAGGGTTGAGGCCATACTTGTTTCGTACCAGCTGGATGATATGTAGCTTCATCTGTTCTTTGAATGCGTGGAAATCGCCACTAGCTGTCATAGTTCTTTGAATGAGGTTCAAGCAGTCTTCAGGAGTACTCGACTTGGTTTTGCACGAGCCAGTGTACACTTGGTAAGATTTGGCGATTGTCTTGTATATCGATTCCATTTCTTTCTGAATAGCTCGCTCCGCTTCTAATGCCAGTTCATTCGGGTTGTCCGCGTGTTTCACTTGTTGCGCCGGCCTGATCAGCTGTTTTAAACGATTAATAACTGGTTTTTTGTGTGTTTCCGATACCAGAGGCTTTTCGACTTTCATCTCCAGATATACATACGACAGACTTTCTTCGTATTTTCTTTGCTCAGCGTTCTGAGTTGCCGAATGGGGATTAAGTATATCTTGGGTCGATTTTGGATTGTTAGAACCTGTCAACATTAATGCTCCACCTTGCAGAAAAGAAAACAAAAAAGTCACTTGCCAACCTGTTTTATCAGGCAACTCATGAATGCCGCCCATATCGCTGCGATTTTTCGAACCCACGCTCAATCTAGTCTCCTTGTTATCCAGCGATGCTGTCGCGGACGGTTCCGCAGCGTTTCTCGCGACATCTGCTCCGATACTAACTCGATGTGTCCTTTCCGAAAATTCATTGGCGTCATACGCCTTAATTGGAAACGCACCTTGAATCCGAGTCGCACCAGGAAACAAAAGCGGCTTGACGTCCACGTACGCAACACCATGCCGGCTGATCACGGGTTCATCCAGATTGACTGCCTCTGCATTTGCTTTCTTTTTGCCACCAGC
>JAQGAU010000593.1:0-25960 GCA_034698045.1 Paramacrobiotus richtersi | reverse complement strand
AGTGTTTTGTGTGACAGATTACCAGTGGATCCGTACTGCGACCGTCTAACGACATCCACCAGTAACATGGTCAAAACCGAATGCAGTTCGCTGCGAGACGCTTTATCCATTTGCAATCTAGCCAATTATTCAAAGGATTTGCCTCCCGAGTATCAGAATTTTGACTCCATACCAGGAGTGCCAGATAACCTGGTTGGACAATACGGTGGGTCAGTAAAAGAAGCGGATTACTGTCCTTTTATGCAGGTACGGGAGATCAGTTTATCATTGATTCTTGGGTTGGATCGGGAATTTATGATGGATAATTTTTTGTAGGAGTTTAGCTGGAAAACTACGACTGCCACCGTGAGAGGGGCGAAATGCAGCATGGAGGGTAATCAGCCAGGTGATAACAATGGAAATATCAGTTTGGTTTAGTTTTCCATGGGATTTGATATTAGCAACATATAAATTGATGCAGATACATCCACAGACGCTATAACAATGCTTATAAATCTACCTCTTGGAAATTAACTTAGTACATTTGTACTGTGAATTCGGAGCGCTGAATGCACACGAGTGCTTGCGCGATAGCGGTTCAGGCGAAGCCGTTTTGTACTAGTTTTTTTACCTTTCTCGTTTGCTATATAATCACTGTTGTCGTGTTTTGTATAACGAAGATTTTATTGCCCTCTTGTTTACTTGTAGAGCCATCAAAGAATTTCGCATTGGAGAAGTATGGGAAAGACAGTATGTGTTTCGCCCAGGATAAGCCCTGGTTGGAGCGCACATGTGCGTTGACGCGTACGTGGCAGCACTGGGGTTCCGGATGCTACGAAGTAAAGGTCGAACTTTTTTGCTTGAATTATTTCTTGCCAATCGCAGTGCGCTTTTCTGCAGCATACTTGCCAGAACGGTCGCCTACACTTGATTGTGGCCAATCGAACGTTAATCTGTTATACGGAGGGGCAACGTCTGCAGTTGCAGATTCTTGGCAGCGAGTGGCTACATACCGGAACAATCATTTGTCCAGCTTGCTCACTTGTCTGCCAGGTGCTATTCACGTTTGATTTATTTCATTCGAAATTGTTAGAATCTAAACCTTTCTAATGCACGGTATGCGGTTATTTTCAGTGCTGTAGCTTTCGTGGTTTTTTTGGTCTTATACCCCGAAGGAGTTTCTTCGCTTCAAGTTTTTTGGTACACAAAGGCTAATCAAGATGTTGAGTAAGCGAATAGCTGGTTAAAGATCTTGAAATCTTCCGTTCTTACGATTAGTTTCCGCTCTTGACTTCTTAAAAAAGTTTGTTATCAGTGGAAATCTGTTTCTAGGGACTTTACGCGAATACAAATACCATGCTCCGTAATTGGGAGCATGGTATTGTATTCGCATATTATATCTACTGTATGTAGGCAAGATTTTCTTTACGTGGTGCCGTGACTGTAGCAGTGATTTTGGTAGGAGCGGGATAATTTCAACTGTTTGCCAGACTTGCCTTTGACGAAGGATCAGAGGGAGCGTGAAGCGTGGGATTACTTGGACTGTAATGCTGCTGCCAACATAACGTAGACTGTTCGGTTGAAGGTTCTAAATGTGGGGGTTTTACAGAGTTTATGTTCAATCGGTTTTATTGGGGATGTTTTTTTTCGGTTCACATTGTTGTGATAGTGTCGGGCAGTTTTTGATGATCTGCCCGGCGGATATGGAAGTCATAGTAAAATGTTGACGACTGATACTTAAAGAAACGTTTGATCTTTATCCAACTGTTTGGGAAAGTCGCGTTGCGTCCAGCGATTCACGTAACATTCTATGCAACGATATCCCAAACGCCGGATCCAGAAGACCTTTCATTTCCCAACGGTTTCTTTCCTTTTCCCACATTATACTGACACTTTGTTTGAGTTAAGCAAAGCCGCAAAGCATGCTCCCAGCACACTAGTGTGTAAGAACCCAGTACGAATACACAAGCTTGCACACGTAGTACTGCTGTTCTGTAACAGATGTCTCTGCTTAAGGAGAACGTTGTCCTTGAACGATCATGGTATCGTTTTCTTACGAATAATTAACATGCAGTACCAAGTACACATCGTTTAATCGAGAAAAGAAACTGGACCATCAAGTCGGATAGAACCTAGTTTTTTGGGCGACACCTCTGCTTAATCGTATTATGAAACACCACACGGTCTTGTCACGTATTTAATACGTGATGTATCATATCAGTCATCATGTATCACGCATTGCCAAACACGCATTTAACATGCGACGATGCCCGTGGCTAAAAAAACATGTACGTACAGTATGAAGAGATACGCGCATTCTAGCTCTACCAAAACAGAGCGAAAGCCGCTGTCCGTCTTAGTAGCGCCGCCAAATTGGTAACGACTTTAAGAAGTCGCGTGTTTCTGGCTTCTTTACTGAATTTACTCTGTTGGACTGAAACGGTATATTTTTTTGCAGAAATCACATTATTTGTATGGGTTATTGCCTGTTTGCACAGCATTTCTTGGTTATGTATCATCTTGATTGTCGATACCGTCCCGACCCAAGCACTGTGTATGTTTCAATGGACCACCTGTTCTTCCATTGTGCTTTGATACTTTTGGCCCTAACCAGCTTACTATCGTCTGTATCCGCTGCGCCATGTAGTTACAAACCTCCCAGACGCGATCAGGTATTCCAGTAGTCGTACCAGTAAGCGAAGAACATGGTTTTGGAAGATGTTCTTTTGAGAACGTCCCCTGGTGCCGTAGGTGCTTCCGCCGGTATCACTGGATTCAACTCACATTGTGAACAAGCGGAGTGCACCGGAATGGGGTCAGTTACGGATAGCGTTGCATTACGATAACAAAAGCCTGAATGCGTAAGTAGTCGAGTGCGTACGTTACTACGTTTCATCTGTTTTATTGAAAAGGGCGTAAAAAAAGAATCGGTCCGTTATTGCCGTAGATCACCATCAAAATCATTGAAGATGTTTAAGTTTCTTTCTTAAGTCGCTTAAGTTTAAGTCGCTTGTTGGCGCAGATGTACAGTGTTATACTGTTTATGGTTTGGGATTACTCATTATGCTATGAAATCTCCGCATGGAATATGTAGGTTATGTTGTTTTTCATTTTTTATAATGTAATAAATGTACATATTAATAATTTATAAATTATATGTTATTTTATAAAGCTGGCTACAAGTCAGCAATACTGCAATAAGTTCGGCAGTTAGCGGCATATTATTGTTTTCAGGTTACCTATCAAACATCAGCGACTCATAAAGGTATCACTAAGTTAAAAATACATATTTTAAACTATCAGGAATCTTTACTTCAATTTGTTTGAACAGCTTTCAAAAAATTGGTTCCTAATTAACATGATTTATTGTATTAGTATTGCAATGTTTATCGTAACAATTATTTGCAAACTGCAAACACCACTTTATTGCTCGTTACGTTGCTAATTTATCTTGCTTCTTTGACATTTACATACATACAGCATACCTAGCAATGTCCCCCACTGTTGCAGGAAGTTATTCTACCTCAAGCGGTAAAATTCTGAAGTGATGCTTTAAAAGTGCTTCGAAGAAATGCTCCAATTCGTCTGCACAGGTAATTTGGATTGTAGGCGCTGTAATTTAGCCATTTCGTGTAGTATAATTAAAAGCATGTTCTGCGTCGTCATAGCTCTGGGCAGTGTGTTCATGTTTATTATAGGAAATGCCTAACAAATGCAGCTGGGGACGACAGCGTATATTATGCCGATCCATCTGAAACCCATATTTTTTATTGTAATGAAGGCTGTACTCCTAAGACATTCTGCGGTGATGTTCTTGTTCCCGATGAGCATTTGCAGGTGGAATTAATTATTGTTATTAACTAGGTCACAGAATGTACAGTTAAGTGAGATAACCTGTACAGATCTGAACAAGATGTCTCTCTTTTCAGCAATGCATGTACTTTACGAGCCCTTCGTCCCACTTTCCTGATAAGAGAATAAAACATGCCGTTGGTCCGCCTGATGGGCCTGGTATAGCGGATGCCGATTTTATACTCTATGTTTCGTTTCTTGACACCGAAAAATGCAAGGACCAATCTTTGCTCGGTTATGAGACCCTCTGCCAGCAGGAAAAGATATATGATCGGTATGTTCCACAGGTGCTGAACATCGGACCCATCTCTATCTTTTGAGTTCTAGCGTACAAGCAGCTTTGTTTTGGTTGATTGTGTTGATAGGCCCATTGCTGGACATATTAATTTATGCCCACGTGAGATGAGCAACAACACTACCGACACTGAGATGATCTTGGCAACCGTCAAACACGAGATACTGCATGTGCTGGGCTTTTCTACGGCTTTGTTTGCCTTTTATCGGGATAAAACTGGAGCTCCTCGGACCCCAAGGGACAAACTCGGGCTACCACCGCAATGGAACGCAGAGTACGTTAACGACGAATCACTGCGTATATGAAAGGGTGACCGAACAAACGGAAAACCCATATTGCGGATGTATTTGTTATGGAGTTAAATGTACAACTAGCTGACAGAAAAATTAAGGACAAAGTCACCCATAATGTTCCAGAAATGGCTTCTTTATGTTCTTGTTGGATATGGTTCGTGAATGTTTGAGTCATTGTGTTACTGGAAATGTGGTGTATGACCTTCTGGGTCTTGTGAATGTCACGGAATCGGCATTCTCAAATGTGCCTTAGTGATAGCTTTGATGCTATGTCTCTAGCAACGATTGTCTATTGTTTCAGTCTTGGTTTTACAGTCTAGCGAAACTGGTTATATTAATAAAGGTTAATGTGCCAGTACACTACAGGAATGATGACTTTACTTCTCATTTGCAGATTGAATGTGTATCAGTGGTCGGAGACGACCATCCGCCACGTCGAACGCTCTGACTGGCAAGTGCGAGGCGGCAGCATCGCCCGTGCCATGGACATTATGGTAACGCCTCGCGTCGTCGAGGAAACTCGGAGGCACTTTGCCTGTACGCATTTGGAGGGGGCCGAACTGGAGAATCAAGGCGGAGCCCTCACAGCACTTGGACACTGGGAAAAGCGGGTGTTTCAAAACGTGGCCATGACGGGTAGATATACACTGGATCCGGTGTATTCTAATATCACTTTCGCGGCTTTGGAAGATTCCGGTTGGTACCAGCCGGATTATACGATGGCCCGGAAGGTATCCTTTGGTGCGGGGTTAGGCTGTGAGTTCGCTATGAAGAGCTGTAAATCATGGATGGATCGCGCGCGTCAGGAGAAGTAAGTTTGTCGTGCTTATTACAGTGTTTCTAATGTGGTCATTTTTGTATTCTGAAAATTTGTTGCATTATAGCTTTCTATCAGTATATAGAATTTTGTTTACAGTTTGCGTACCTATGTTTTGTTTGGTACGGAATTTAATATTTATTGACAGCGATGGCCATATCTTGCATGCCGAATTCGTTCGCACGACATGGTTATTCCTTTATGTATTTTGTTATCCGTTTTTATTCATTTCTATTATACCTTCTCTGTAAGCGTAATTAGTGCCGTGTTTTTGATAACTGTTTCGTGTGACAGATTACCAGCGGATCCATACTGCAACCGCCTAAACACATCCACCAATAACACTGTAAAAACTGAATGCAGTTCGCAGCGTGACGCTTCATCCATTTGCAATCTAGCCAATTATTCAAAGGACTTGCCTCCCGAATATCAGAATTTTGATTCCATACCAGGAGTGCCAGATAACATGGTTGGACAATACGGTGGGTCGATTGATTTGGCGGATTACTGTCCCTTTATGGAGGTACGGCAGATTGACTTATTTTCGACACGTCAATAATGTATGATACCACTGTAACATGTTCTCGTCGCAGGCTCGCCTGTCTTTGCCTGTGGTTGATGCTATTAACCGGTATCCAAGCACGTCACAATACACCGGCGAATGCGATCCCGCTTCTGGCAGTGATAGGAACATTGTTTACGTTCATTTGATTTTGATTCTGCTGATGATTTTGACGGATCCAGCTGTTTGATGTGCGGTATCACAGATCTGATTAGAATTACGGTTGTTGCTTTGTGTTCACAATAATTTTCAACAGTTTAAAGGAACGTGGTGGTTTCAGGGACATTTGTGTGTAGTCGGTTTTTCTGGTGATGTTTTTTTTCGGTTCACAATATCATTAATGTGTCGGACAGTTTCTGTCTTTCGTTTTGTAGTAGTGGTGATTTTATAGCGAACAGCCAGTGTTAATTCTGAACCACTTCCAGCAATGACCTTAATCGATACGTAACTGCATTTTTTGTAAAATGTCACACACCAATACGGCACCATGCAACCACAAACCAAAATAATGAGTAAAGTTATCAGTACGTCAATGCAAATTTCAATAAAAGTACGAAATTCTGTTCTATCTCGCAAACGAGGTACGCGAAACAAGAACGGCATGTCGTACTGTATGATATCTTTTGCCTGCTGGTAACTTATTTTTCATTCGGCAAAGCCCGCAACAAAGTAGACACGGTAAACAATCCGAAATTGAACCTTTTAGTAATACAAAACCTAACTGTATGTGACATTAGTCAGGGAAATTAATCTGATTTCAGCGCATTTTCGAAACCTTCTCTTAATCAGTGTCTCGAGGGCCGGACATTTCACTTTCCAGCCGTCTTTCCGTTTTCCAGCAAATCTGAATTCACATTAACTAACAACGATGCAATCTGTTTTACGTAAAGGTAAAATTAGATACGGTTGAACGACAGGTAATTGACCAAATGCAGATCTTGTGTCATGTAAAGGTCACGCAGAAGCCCACCAGGCACGCGAATCCATTCTTTGCTCAAGTATTCTTGGAAAAACTAAGCACGCATGATCAGCGTTATTTCTGATGGACCAGAACAAAGCGAGGATCTGAGACTTCTTCTGGTAAGCCAGGTAAATACACAGACTAAACGTTCGGCAGGAAGAAGCAGTGGTCCTTAAATAAATTGTATCCTGCTGACGATAGAAAGGCAGCACAGCCCGACGAGCCCGTCATTTAGTTACGTAAGGAAATTAATCCGGAAGGTGGATCAACTTTCCGGTTTATTATCCCGAAATCGATATGTACTGTAATTGTTTTTACCTGCCCTGATAATTCCTATCGTCCTGCTGTGACCAACGCACGCAGATAGAATTCTCTGGATAAGCAGCATCAAAGAACCTAAAATCCTAATTAACTCTAGTCCTAATCAAATTAAATCCTAATCCAAAATCCTAATTAAACTTTGCGGTTCTGTTATCACCTACCAGTCAAGCATAATGCTGATTTATAACTGCACAAACAGCTCTGCTGCTTACCCAGATAACCGAACGATAATGCAGAGGACCTACAGTACAACCGGTGGTTATCTTTTATCATCCAGCTTCATCAGCGTAACCGTGATCGCACTAATCCTTAATGCTCTCGTGCTGTTTTTCTTGCTTAGGAAGGAACTTCACCAGGTCCCTTTCAACGTTTATATCATTGTTCTGTTGTGCAGTCATCTCATTTATACCGGCATCCGAAACCCTATGATAGTTCTTGCGGAATATTACGACTACTGGTGGCTAGGATCTCATGCCTGTACCTTAAGGATTTATGTCAGCTATGTTATTGCGGCTATTACGATACATATCCACGTTCTAATCAGCATCAATCGCGCTTGGGCGCTACTCCGGCCGATATCATACAAAAATCATCATAATTCACGGGTGGCAGCCATACTCACCGTAGCCGCAATTCTGGACGTTCATGCCATCCTTATTCCAGGAATAACACTGGATGCCCTGTATTACCGCGTGCCGCTCACTAAAGCTAGCTTCCTGGACACGAAGGCGCAGCTAACGTGGTTCGCGATCAGCCAGATTTGGGCCGCTCTACTTCGCACTAAGTGTCCGCAGTTTTCGTGCGTAGATAGTTCGTCTGTTGAATTGTTGAAGGATGTGGCAAAGAATCGTTTTAGATTCTGCCCAAATCCCACCCAAGTTCACTCGGATCATGTCCATACTTATTATAAATTTGATATTGAAATGTACAAAATGGATTCGGAACAACTGCTTTTGCCTTGCTGACCAGCTTCTGGAAACGCTGACTGGAGCAAGCTGAAGTGGACTAAAAACAATATCTACAGCGAATATTTGCCTTAGTTATAGTAACTTTTGTTGGTTTTCTTAAAAAGCAGCCCATATTTGACGAAACGGACGTCCGAATTCCTTCCGAGATTTTTCGCACATCTTCGAAGAATTATTTTAAGGTTAACGCCAGCTTTCTTTGCACTGTTATGCATTAAATCTCACGATTTATCGCCAAAATAAACTGAATGAAAAAGTAATACATTAGGCGCAGCATGGAACTGCCCCGGGGCACGAACCCGCAATAATATGTAGTGGTGACTTGCGGGTTCCTGGCACCTCCCTAAATTCGGCTCGAAACGCGCCACTGCTGACGTCCGTTTCTTGATCCTACTTGCAGTAATTTGTATGCCTTGTCGGAAGTACCCATCCTTGATCATGCACTGCGATATGACGAATTACGATATGGGAGCCAAGATTATGAAAATTCTTTTTTAAATGTTCGCTAATATAAGTTAAGACGTATTATAATCGCAATAACGTCTAACACACAGCTTCCTGCGCGATTATGATCAAATACTAATCATAGTTGCTCCCTAACGTTAGTGATGTTCAACTGCAAAAAATTCGTTGTCAGTGTTGGGACTGAGTCCGTGGTGTTGGATTGGTTGTCGTTTGTGATAGCCGTGGTGTTTGGGATGGCCGTCATTGATCGCACACAGTTCGGCGTGGTACACTTTGCAGAAACGAGTACTGCAAAAAGAAACATTTAAGTTTCGTTCCGCAGAAAGAAAGTTCTCTCGAAGGAAATGTTTGAGGTTCACTTTGCAAAGAATTTTCTACGGAAAGAATTCTTATATCAGCGCCAGATTTTCCTGCACTCAAAATTTTTAAATGACCGTAACAGCGCGAATGTGAAGATTAACAGATGCAAATGCAGATAAAAAGCACGATAGTGACAATCGGAAAAGAAACCAGCCAGCAGCATTTTGAGCGAATTGTACTCGGTCTTGTACAAAATTCTGAGTAGAACGCTTTCGAGCCTTTGAGTCCAGATAGAAGAAATATGCGTAACGTCAATAACTGACGCTTGCGTACGACAATAGAGTAATTGCGCTTCGAATTTATTCTTGTCTGAGAAGGTTTCTTTACCTGCCGTGTTAGCGCTGTTCTTGAAGCTTTTGATCTGCTTTGCAGACAAGAACTGCGCGACGCAACACATGCTCATTCCGTGATAATTTCCGTCTATGCGCTATAAAGTCCAGCAAGCTCCGTACTTTTATACTGGCTTCGAAAGATGGACGGAAACAGAGCTCCCTTGTCAGCAGCCTAATATCTGGCCACCTGATCCTGTTAGGTCACAACTCTTACTTCGTTTTAACCGCTTTTTTTCCGCAACTGTCCACTTTTGGTAGCAGCACAATTAATAAGTTTATGGCAAGTGAGCGGAACAAAATTCTTCTGATTTGGATCAGTCTTATGCCCGCCAGATGACCGCATACAAACCGATCGGATTAAAGAGACACTTCCGAGTGCAGGATAAACAGTTCTGTTATTGATTTGTTTCCGCAGAGATTTTTGTTGGATAGTGAACTTCAAAATTTCCTTTCGCAAGGCGTACCTGGCCTCGTGTTCTTCCAATTCTCATACGCCGGTCGTTCACTTATCCGTTCACGCACTTGGCTAACCTATCGCATACAAAACAGTTTGCCGATCGATCACGAGCCAATTTCTCTGCAGAGTAGCAGTGCTGAATATCTTACCATTCTGTCCTCCAGTTCTGTGGGACAAAGGTAATAGTTGCGGGCAAATGCGTTCAGCGTCACCAGATGGTCCAGCCGGCAGGTTGCCGCGCGACTGTAACTTTCACATTGGAGCAAATTGTGGTTCAGATGAATCCTGTAGACATCAACGATAAGATCTCCTTTCAGATAGGGTGCCCGTTGAAAAGTTCGAACCGATCAGCGACACAGTTTACAGCGATACTGTACTTGTACATGTAATGACAATCGCGGGCAATCGTAACAAATAGTTGATCTACGCCGCTCGCCAGGAACTCGCTACAATTGCATTCTCGTAGTCTAAATACTTTATATTCAGCCTACCCTTTAGACTAAGTAAATAATCGAGTGTGTCAGTTATTACATGCGCTAGCGATCCACCGTCGTGGCAACGTTCCCTTGTCAAAGTACAATATGTAATTACATGTTTCGGTTTTCGTAGCAGAAATGCTCTCTAGTTTTCTTATCGCTTACCTGCAGATTTCGTTGTTCCCAAACATAGAATCTGTATCATTGACCGATATCAGTTGATCCGGGGTTAAGGAAAAATCCAGGCAGGGCAAAACAACATCGTACGGCCAACCGGGATTTTTCGAGCCAGGCAAACACGCTTCGGCGGCAGAAACAACATCTGCATGACACAGATACGTAAAAGGCGGTACGACACACCAAAAACAGCATACCCGCCATGCCTTATCGGATCACTTGCCTAGCTTACCGAGCAGATTATCGGGTGTACTGAGATTGGAGTACATCCTAATCATATTACGCGCCGCTGTCCGAATAGGTTCTTCGACATTTCCGGTGGGCTCATCCGTTAAATTAACATTCTAAAACAATTAAGCCGGTGTCTGGAGTGTGTCAAAATGGGCAGCATACGCAAAGAAAAACAACGGTCCGATTGCTACCTCCAATTGCTCCACAGACTGGATATTGCAAGCGTCCACATCCGACTCTGCTGGAATTTTAAAGACATCCCAGCTGGAGTTGTGCGCCGCATACGCTCGAAGCAGATACTCGAAGAATTTGTATGTAAATCTGTCGCAGACAAAAAGTAAAGTGACAGTTGACAAATGAGTAAGATTCCCGCTGTTTTGTTCCGTATACAGCTTTATACTGACTGTTCTTTATCAGCGGTTGAATTTCCAGACACGACGTCATCCGAAATGAAAGAGAGATACATGTTGGGAACTTCTGTAAACTGCAGTTCCCGGTTCCAACGCACCAAAGTGCACAAATCGACCATTTTTGTCGTCAGCGGCGGAGAAGTTGTGGTAGTAATGTCAGTTGTTGAACCATTCACCTGGAACCGAGAAATGTAAATTTCAAACTACAGCTACAGCCGATGCTTCGTTTGTTACACAAAATCTTTACAGTTTTGTTAACTTTGCTCGGAAAAGAACTTTGGAACCAGAAAACGACTCAAACTGATACCACGGTCATCAGAGTAACTGACACGCCAATCTGTCATCCGGTGTGCACGTGTCCCAAATTACAACTGACGTTTCTTATCAATAGCTCTACCAAAATGTTCCTAACTTTTATTTAAACATTGCAACCACCGCGCCCCCATATGAAACTTACAGCATAATTTAGATCGTCAAGCGTTGCTGACCCGTTAAGAGCCGGCATCAGCTCGTCCAGGACATCAACAGGATTTGCTTTGGGGGCTACCTAGAAATAACAACATACAGCATATATTCAGCCATTCATTCATGTTGTAGCATCTCACAGCACCAGAGTCCGCTGAATGCGAAGCATAAAGGACGAAATTCTTTCGCAGTTTGCGCACGCGGACAATCTCATTAGCGACAACATAAAATTATTACATGCTAGTTTTAGAAAACACTGAGCGACGGACAACATTATCATAACACGCAGTGCTATTTGCAACAGCAAAAGGTACCTTACAATGTGTTAAACTTAACAAGTACCGTTGTTGTGGTGGTGAGGTAATCCTGAAATCGGCGCCTGAAAGGAACGTACGGGTCGCTGTCATTTGTCAGTCCAATTGAGGAGAGAGTTCCATACAAGTAACCGTCGATCCTGGGCTCCACAACTGGATCATCACTGTCTCGCTCGTAGTACGGCTCGCTACGATGACCTGCCGCGGAATACATTACCCTGATGGGGCGCGAGAGAAACGGCGGCATGATGCGAATTCCAGCGCGGGGGAGATTGGCGCTTGTCGACCCCATAATGCGGGATAGCGTTTTGCTGGGAACATGGTAGGTAGATGGATTGTAGCGGTAGCTGGAATATGAACCACCCCAAGAACCGCCGCCACCGCTGGATCTACCACCGTATCTACTGCCGGATCCGCCACGAGTTCGGCGGCGGGGATTGCTTCCGTAAATAGGAGAACCAAGTACTGGCAAAAGAAACAACGCTTTAAGGAATCAAGACTCATACATCAACGACCAAATATGATAAACGAGTTGAAAGTCCTCGATTACCGGGTGCACAGTACGCTGTGCATGCTCTGCATTAAGATATATATATGACTGATATGCTAAAACAATATGTCCACGGCTAGGAACTTTGCTTGGCCACAACCGCAGCGCTAAAACTAAAGACTAACGCAGCAAACACAACTAAAACTAAGAAATGCAGACACTCGGAAGGCTAAAACAAGGAATCCGATACCATACAATCATTTACAACAGCCATAATCCCGCTGGCACAATTATAAGGAGCTGGTTGACATCGAGCTGCCGTGATACTTTACGAATTCTTACCTTGCTGAACAGCGAGCAAAGCTGACACAAAAATGATTACAGCCCGCATTCCTAAATCCGAGTGAGAAAAAGTCTGGTGTGCACTATAGAGTGGTCCTTGATCCCGTCAACGCACTACTTTAAGTAGTAACAACCGTTCAGTGCTGATTTTGATCCGCTAGTTATCAGATGGACACTTCCGATTAATAATGTGATAAAGGCGAACTGACTGCCAAATAACAGCTGGTCGGCCCAATCAGCTACGGATGGATGACGACAGCTCTGCTAGAAAATTATCGGAATAGTTTTACGAGATGCATATTTTCACCGCTACGTTTATAATGAGTCAAAGATTCCCATAAAATTTAATGCAGATTCGATTCCTTTTGCTACATACATGCATGGTTTTTGGAACGTAGAGCACAACTTAGCAGGAAGCATATCGTAGGTTAAACATAATCAATTTGAATTTTTTGGAAACTGAGCTCGAGCTCACCAGACAAGCAACCGGCTAAAAGACTCAAACGTGAAGTCATATGCACGACATTTGCAGCAAAATTTAACCGCTTCAATTGCTCTTAGTTGGCCGTGCCTCGAAATCAAAGCGGCTTATCAAGTTTAACAATGTACTACAAAATCGGAAGGTTACGATTCTCTCTGTACTTCCCACATCGGGCATGTGCTTGGTTATTTAATATTTCTTGCTTTTTCTTATGACAATACTGTGTACAGGTCGTAACCGACGCCCTGGTTTATCAGGAACTGTTAGATGAGTTACAATTTACGACACGCGAAACAATAAACGCAAACTTTCTTTTCAAACGCAAAAGCAGAACTCAGGTTCTGATTCGTCGGACACACAGTTCCATGCGTGATTGTATCCAAAATGTGAATCACAGTTTTTAATTAGATTTTCACAAGTTATCCGCTAGTTAATGGTGACGTTCAGCTGGACCACATTTGTTGACAATGCTGGGACTGGGTGCGTGGTGTTCAACTGGTTGTCGTTCGTAATCGTCAGGTTGGCCGTGTGCTCTGATCTTTGCATCCAGTTTTCGTACCCTTTTCGTTCTTTCATCGTATATTCACGTACTCTTCGAACCTATCCCATCCCAAACAAAAATTGTTTAGTACAACAATCGAACACGGACAGATGTTCAATCTGCTGATGCATCTTACCATGTCGTCCTCCAGTTCGGCGGGACAAAGATAATAGTTGCGGGCAAAGGCATTCAGTGCCACCAGATGCTCCAGCCGGCAGGTTACATAGCGATTGTACGGTTCACATTCGAACAGATCGTAGTTGAGGTGCTCACTGCAGACAGCATTACATTGACGACAGGAAGTCAGGAACTGCTCATTAGGTAATGCCGAACACTTGCATAGTTAACTCCGCAGTAAACGAAATCGGTGATGCGTTAAGCCCAGTATTCGTTCAGAAATGGGATTTACCTGCAGATTCCGACTAAGCCCACTTCGAGAATCTTCGCGACTCCAACTTTCTGCATTTTTGCGGTTTTCAAGCAGAGAAAGTTCTAAACTACCATAACCGGATGCAGTTTACATTCCATTAAATACCTGCAGATTTTGTCGTTCCCAAACATGGAGTCGGCAGAATTTCCCGATATCAGCTGATCTGGCGTCGAGGAAAACGCCAAGCAAGGGAAAACATCAGCGTACCGGAAGGTTGGTTTATCCGCGGGTGGCATGCATGCTTTGGCAGCAGCAACAACATCTGTAGGCAACACAAAAACAATTCGCAGTACATCAGGAAGAGTGAATTCTTCACGACATATTGTAACAATCTTTTGCTGAATGAGGACGTGACTTACCGGGCAAATTATCTGGCAGCTTACTGCCATTAGAGTATAACGCTATCATATTGCGCAAAGCAGTCAGTATGGGTTCTTCCGCATTTTCCGTGCGCTCATCCATTAAATCAGCTTGCTGCAAGTATTTCAATGCCAAAACGATAATCTTTAGAATATGCGAACAATAAAAATGAAGCAGATTGTCCAACCATTATCTCCGTGGAATCTATATTACAGATATCCCTATCCAACTCTGTTGGAATCTTGAAGGTATCCCAGCTGGAGTTATATGCCGCAAAAGCTCGAAGAAGTTTCTTGAAGAATTTGTAAGCAAATCTGCCGACGTCAGAGGTAGATTAATGGGATAGTCTCAAACCAGTACAGCCTTCTCTTTTATCCCGTGTACCGCTTCATACTTACCGTTCTTTGTCAGCGGTTGAATTGCCCGACACGAGGTCATTCGAAATGAAAGAAAGAAACATATTGGGAACTTCAGCAAAATGCAGTTCGCGGTTCCACCGCACCAGAGTGCACAAATCGACCACTTTTGTGGTGTTTTCCGGCAAGTAAACTGTAGTGCTGATGGCCGTAGTTGAGACGTTAGCCTGCAGAGAAAAATATGAACTAGAAACTACAACCATGTGTTTAACGAGCGGAACACAAAAATGTGACTTGTATGGACTTTTCGTCAATACTGCAATACACAATTCGGAATCAGGAAAGACACTATTCCGCAGTAAGCAGGCTACACCACACCTCTTAACGATATCTTAAACACTGTTAAACTTGTACAACGGTTGCGTGAATACCTGACGCGTACAGTGTTCTTACTAATGTTACGAGTGTACTTTGTATCTGTAATTTCATGTGGAAATGGTTTAATCAGCACATCATAAATATATGTACGTTCGGAGAAGATAATATATAAGCGGTGACTTACGGATGGACTTAGACTGCCTGGTGTAGTTGTTGCGCTAAGAGATTCAGAGCTTAGAGCTATAGACTCGTCTTCCGCAGCTCGGTCCTCTTCGGCATCCTGAAATAATCGAAGAAATGAAATAACATTTAAGTCTCAAAGTCTTATAAATTATCACACTGAGATACCATCACCTATATATTACGGAGAAATTGTTTTGTATTTTTTGCGGAACCCAAAACGTACAAGCAGCGACGGTAGTGCTCTGTGAGAAGCTAGTTACTGATACCATTCGAACTACTTATACACCTTGGACACTACACAACGGGCAGTATTATCGTAATACGCATGCAACAATCTAAGGCGAACAGTTCGTTACAATGCACTAAACTGAACTCGTACCGGTTCTGTGGTGGTCAAGTACTCAGAGTATCGTCGCCTATACGGGACATACAGATCGGTGTCCTTTGCCAAGCCAAGCCAGGACAGGTCCCGATGCAGATAGCTGTCAATCACGGGCATCGCAATTGGTTCAACACTGTGTTGGTCGCCAGATGGTCCATTACGATGGTCTGCCGGGGCATGCGTCAGTCTCACGGGAGACGAAAAAGCAGCTGGCGGGATGCGGGCTCGAGCGCGAGGGTAGCTGGAGTTTCCCAAATCCGTGATGCGGGATAGCGTTTTGCTGGGGACCTGGTACGCTGATGGACTAAGCCGGAAGCGACGCCAACTCGAAGCACTGGAGCGGGTGCCGGATCTGCCGCGACCAGACCTGCTGCGGTGTTTGTTTCCGTATATAGGAGAACCAAGTGCTGACAGAAACAAACAATGATGTGTAGATCGTCAAATCGGAAAATTAAAAATCAGCGACCACGTGCTGCAGTGAAGCAGGTATCATCGATGAACCGATACTACAACGACATGAACACTGTGTTACGAATTCTTACCATGCTGAACGAGGAGCAGCACTAGCGATAAAATTACTACAGCCCGCATTTCCAAGTCCCAACGCAAAAAAGACTGATGTATCATGCAGAATATCGAGTGGCCGTCGATTCAATCTATGCGTTGCTTATGTAGTAACAACTGTTCGAAGCTGATTGCAATCCTCACCTCATATATTATCAGATCGGTTTTTCCGATCAATGATGTGATAAAGACGAACAAGATGTACTGTAACACCATTATAATTCTACTTGAGCGGCTCAGCTAGATTACCGCACGTACACCACAAGTTTGCCTGAAACATGTGGCGGTATTTATATTTTCAACGCAACGAAGCCTCATCAGTCATACATTCCACTAACTCCTTAGCAGTTCTACTTCATAACGTGCGTGCCATAGCAATTTCAAAAAAAATCTAGTAGGGAAAGAGGTCTCTGTAAGCATAATCACTGAAGTCATTTTCCGAAACACAGTGAGGCGTGCAATGGCACATGACCCATCTCGCAAATTCGATCGAGAAAAATTGTACAACGCGCCTACGAGCGCACCCTATCACGCTGGGAATGGGCTTTTGTCCGCAAGTTTTTCCTCCCTGCAGTGGAACGCAAAAGCATTCTATGGTATCACTGCGGCAGGTATCCTTCCATTGCAGTTTTGATAATTTCTCTAACTCTAACTGTCGTATGTTCCGCTTGTTTTTAGTGTTATGAGAATACTTTGTTGGCTGACCAACATGAGTGCGTTATGTTCACAGTTCACTAAGCAGTACCTGGGTCACAAACCTGTGCAACTCCATAGGCAGAACATCACATACATAGTAAGTAAAAAACCAGAAACGTTTTTGATATTTAACTGCAGATGCCGAGAAACATATAATTGATCGCTTTCGCATCAGTCACAACCGGTTATTAAGTATGGTGAAGCTGTGCTAAAGTTTACAAACCACAGGAAAGGCAAGCAGCTAGAAAATCGCAGTACATATATCAACAAACGTGACACAAACTTAACCAATCCAGTAGGTTTCAATCAGGCCCTTTCCCTAAAAGCAAAACAGGCCATAGAATAAACACCTTAAGAAACTGAAAAGGGTAGTACTTTGACTTCCACGCTTCCCCTTGGAATAATCTTCAACCGAGCCGCCATGTTTGCCTCTTCGAGTTTTAACTTAGTGTTGCCGCTAATATGAATTTTCGAGGCTAGAGATTGGAGCAACAATAATTTTATAACTAGAACTTGTGGCGAGAACAGTCAACGGACCTTCGCCATGGCTTTCCATTCGACTCGCTGTATTCATCGTGTCACCAAATCTGGAGCGCCACAAGTTAGAACAAGAAAAGTTCACATAATATTAATATCGCATCCTGCTTACAGACAGTATCGCGGCATTATGACGCCAATAATTCCCGCTGCAATGGGACCTTCAACAATATGTAAGAATGTAAAGCAGAAGCACTGCAACGTTCAAAATGTTACCGGTATGGATCCCTATACGCATCTTCAGCGGAATCTTTTTCTGCCTTTCAAGGTCAATCAAGATGTACTGCGCCAGTTGAGTAATCTCATACGCATGACGGTTCCCGTTACGCACAGGCACACCGCTAGCCACCTATAGGGTATTTTGTGTCAGTGACCTTTCTTGAACGTGAGGTTTACTGTTCGTACCACGTAGCCGTCTTTGACCGTTTCCACTTTATACACATCATAAAGGTGCAGTCTGTTATCCACAAACGTGTACAATTCGTTCAAGAATCCGCTGACTTGTAAGGGAGTAACGGTGTTGCAGTACACGTCAAAGCCAACCATGCTGCTGAACATGATGGTTACGGAATCGAATGATTCGGCTGGGACGGTGATCTTGTCCCGCAGTTTCTTTATGAGCGAACTGGAAGAAAAAAAACAGTGTAGGAAATAGTTATAGTGGCGAACAGCATCGCGAACTTCATTTTGGAGCGACAGAAACAATCACATTGCAATTTGTGTTATTGTAGAAGATACTAACGGTGGAATAATTTCTCCTAGTAGATTATCCACTTTATTCTGTTCAGCCAAAAGCTCGGCTGTCCGTGCCATAACAATCAATTCCAAATTCTCTGCGTGCTCTTCTAGCCGTTTTATCAGACTCGCGATAACAGTCAATCGTGGTCGATAGTCCGACAGCTTCTGCTGTATGGCCTTAACAGTGGGTCTAGCTTCTTTTTTCTCATTTTGGCACGCATCGATCACGTTAACGATTAGGCGGATAAAGGGAGCCTCATGCACTGGTGCTTCTAGAACCGAGGCAGTCAATTGCTGCGATGTAGATTGCTAATATGTAACAATAATCCATATTTACTTGATTTTTTATCCATTTCGTGGTGTTTAATAGAACCGCCTAATATTTCCTGAATAATCACACCAAGGCAGTAAATATCGCTCTCCTGGGTCAGGAAATTTGCTGGGTCTGTAACGCATTCGGGTGCTATGCTGGTTTCTGTGTCCAGTTTGATGAGTCTCTTGGACAGTGCTTGAAAAATTCGTATGGATGCAATGTCGCAGATCTTGGCGGTGTAGCGGTTGTCGACGATCACGGTTAAACTGGATAAACTGCCGTGGCAGCGGAGCGACGAAGAGTGAATGAACTGTAAACCCTAGAATGTAGAAACGACATATTTTTCTATAGTTGTAAGATAAAAATCTGCACAAAGTTTTCCTAGTTATTGGAAAAGGTTACAAATTATCGCAAAACTGCGAAGCCAGCCGTGGCATTTCTGCGGTTTACGGGAATGTTTTCTTCCGTTAAAGGTCACATAAAGACAAGGAAGGTTCTGCGTCCTCTAAAGTGACGTTTCGTTAACTTACAGTGAGAACATTGAAAGTGAGCGTTTTCTGCAGGATCACGTCGGAAATGATGGTCTCGTTGGAAAACAACAATCGTAAAGGGCCACGCCCATATTCCCATATGACCGCAACATGATTATCGAAACAAGCGACGCCGTAAAAGCGCGCTAATGTGTCTTGCCGTGGAATATTCCTGATCTAAAACAAATCGTTAACCTTTACGCCGAAATATGTTGTGTAAAGATCGAGGTGTTTACCTGCGAGATAATCGATCGCAGTGCCTTTTTGCTGAATAGTTCCGCTTCCGTGATCGACACGGTTTCCGATCGAATCCACACCCGGTCTTGATTGTAGTAGCACTGCATAGTGCTGCCGCCCGGCTGGAAAACGCTAAAGCCCGGTTTGTAATCCACCCCATGGAGTAGACTTCCGTCCAGAAACCACCAGTTGGAGCTGTCCATGCGGGACGATGTTCTCCTGTAGACACAGAGCGTCAAAGCCGCGTTCTTCGAAAAGACTGTTTGTCAAGTTACGCGTAAACAATGGCGACAAATGCGATGATGATTACGGCTCCGCAGCTGCCACAGATGGCTGCAATCAACACGGTGCGATCTGAAAATGAACTCCTTTTATGTCCATACTGCTTCCGCTTAGACAGTTCGAGTACAAACTGTCATTGCTTGCTCTGCAGCGGTCACTTCGGAATCCACAAACAGGCTCATTGAGTGGCGGACTCCTTCTTCCATTCCACTGGTCCGCTAGCTGCGAATTCAGAATGGAGAGTGTGGCGTTGGGGAAGTCGTAATACCATGTCGGCTGTAATAACAAAAACGATTAACTAATTTATCTTGATGCGGTTTATCCAAAACCTGTGGATGTGCAGGTTTTAATAAATACCTCGAATTTTCTACTGGTGACGTTTAAGCGGTACAGTATGCTATCGGACATGCGCATGCCGTTGGATCCAATACGAACACGTCGCACTGGCGTGTAAAACGTTCGACCCAGGAACTGCTGCCGGAATGAAACGGTAGTGAGGTTTTCCAGTGGGATTGCGCTTGCATTGAGAACCTACTGCCATTGGTCGATTAACGATGCACCACATTTGATTATTCGGATAATAGTTTATAGCTTACCTGACCGATTGCGAACATGATCTCAGGAATGGACAAGGCAATCTCGTTTTCCTGTCAAAATCTAGTTTCAACAACTTTGGAAGTCGGAACCGGAAATGTGTACCCGCTCGTCTTTCTGGTACGAATGATTGTACTTGGTCAAGGCACGCTCTGCAACCGTATCGATCAGCCCGGAGAGTTGTGGATGATTGGGATTGACGAAATTTATGGGGACTAGCGATTTGTACGCTTGGAAAGCCATCTAAAATAATTACCGTTCAACAATGAACTCCACAGCAGTTTCAACAACACGTACTGTAGTATAAAAAAAACAACAGAAAGCACACTATCCCGTAACAGCCAGTATCCGCCATTTCTCAGCAATAACTTACGTCATCCAAGCCGTCATTGAGATCAACCTCAAGTTCGATAAATTCCGGCCCTTGACAAGGCTTTGGATTGATGTATACCTGCGAAAATAGTTTGTGTGGTATCAGGCACCGTGAGTTAGATATTTAACATGGATTTTTGCAGGAAAGCAAAACTGCTGAAACTGATTGGTAGTTACTCACGTATTCATCGTTTGTCATATTTAAGCGATAGGCAGTCACCTAGGGTTAAGAAGCAGATGTCATTTGGAATCATATCGGCCATTCGACTACCGGATTCTTGATGAGTTACCATAAACTTGCGCATTTCATCTCCGTTGGCGAGGAATATGATAACTGAAACAGAGAAAAGCTCACTGTAACTTAAGTACCAGCAAAAAAGGACAAACTAGAGAGATCGAAAACATTATTCGAGCTTACTTCGGCTTGTCTGCTGCGCTCTCAGCAGTCTGGCTTCGTAGTTGGGATCACCCAGAGTGGAATCGAAGATCTCGGGGTACAGATCGAACTGACCGCCTGCCTCGAATGTGGCCTTAAAGGCCCGGCAGGTAATGCCGAGAGAACTGGCCGCGCTCGTAAATTTCGAGTAGCTATCGCAGAACAGGGAAACACTCCGCCATCCATGGGCCTTGACAAAAGCTTTGGCCGCTGAAGAATGACTTCCCTGACCTCTGAAAACACTTAACACTTAACACTTAAGAAGATAGAGAGCGCTTCTAGGAATTCGGTAACGCACAAGGGTCCAAATGTCACGATCGTCGGGAAACGCTTGGTAGCGAAGAGCAGATCAGCTGATGTACTGTTAAATATAAACGTTATTAGACATCTATGATGCATTATTAGACCTGATGTCCGATGTGTACGTGCTTTAATTGAATTAAGTTCGTACACTACTTTACGTAAAAATCAATCACGCTGATATATGGAACGAAGCTATACACAAGTCGGACAATCTGGTGTTAGAAATTATTGCAAATTGCACTCTTACCTTGCCATTAACGGAAGATTAACTTCTGCAAGAATGTACTGGTACGTCAGTGATCGCACGAATGTGACGTGCACTTCAAGTGCCACTTTACCTCTAGCAAAATCCCCAAGTGGTATCAGTTCCAAGCTGCATCCTGAAAGACAATCAATTTTGTGCTGGCGGTATTTATTACTACAACCACGAAAAATTTTTTCAAGTGTCCCGTTTATTTAGTTGAATCACATAATCGACCAACACAAAAAGCATCAACAGATCATGGAAACGATATCCGACTGACAAAGCGGCCTAACAAGAGTTACGCTTTTTAAGACTGTGGCAATATTTACTGACGGTTTATTTCATAACGTTTAGCTCGTTTGCATAAGCTTTGTCTGATAATTTTTCAGCTATTGGTTTAGGCTTTCGCCTTGCCTGCAGCAGTTTGATCAATAACCACGACTTGCCCCTTTTGTCATTCAAGTGATGGGTTTTTCCATGCACGCAACATAGAGAATGAACAGTTCGCCGCTCGGTCACAACTTTGCTAGTTACGATCCGCGGTATACCTAATAGTGTAGTATGTCGTATTCAAAGAAGTGACGCTGCTCTCTAACGTTCTTCTCTGGATGCTGCTGACCACTTTGGCCGCTCGGCCCACCGTAAATCTTTTCGAATTAGCGGCTAGTTTAGCTTCCTTCACTCACCGTGAGAAACATGAGAATACACAGCTCAAAGAAGTTCCTTCGCAACCAACAAACACTAGTAGAGACAGCACAGAAATTTTGCAACTGACACAGAACTGAAAAAACATCGGAAAAGTGAACGTATTGAATTGCTGCAGTGATGGTACCATAGCCAACGGTTCCTGTTATACTAAAGATCTTGTGTAACTACTTTGTTCAGAGTAACTTTTAAGGGATCACTTTTTTTTATTACTGATCACATCATTTTTTCCGGGATTAAACCTCTAGTTAAAGAGTCAAGTTTTAAGGTAGCGTAGCGAGTGACGCCACATCAATTGTTATTCTGGGCCTCCATCAACTAATCAGGTTTCTGCAGCTGATATTGACGTCAGCCCTTGATCTTTCATATCGGCCTCTTACAAAGAGTTACTATCGGAAAGATACTGATATCCTCAGTATCACAGAAACATTATTACGGAAACCTTTTGAACAGCCGAAGAGACAATCGCACTTTTTGCTTCCGGTAGCGTGAGCCTTCCTGACGATCACTTTCCGTCTCCCACATATCACACACATACTGTATATGCATATCAAGTAATGCCATGTTTATGCTCCCACAAAATATGCCGTTCTTGGTATTTCGCCTAAACTCAACATGCTTCGTGCTCGTTTCTATCGACCCTTGTTATCGGTTTCAGTTTGCTAAAGGACTCATGCGACAGCAGCTAGACGATCACTGAGAATTTTACAGTTTCAGTCTCATGGGAAACGCCTCGCTAAACGTCTGGCTAAATGCGCCGCAAAGTCATACCACTGCAGAAGTTCAGAACTAATAAAGTAAATAAACTAATAAAGTAACGGAGTGCTCTGTTATACATAGCTGCTGCAGTATCGTGTCAGACAAACTTACCGGATGACAAGAGAATCGTAAATCCATCAATCTTCGATACAACATCATAAATTTCCCCCGTAACACCATACATAAAATCTCCAGCGTCATTACACGATGGGATCTTTGGTTTATAGAAAATGTGTCGAGTGGCACTGGCAAACACCTTGGGGAACATCTTTCCCATAGATTCGAACGCCACATCATTGAACGGTCCGGCTGCATAATATCCGTACAGTGGGTTATCCCCGATGATGACCTGAACAAAGTTTAGACTGAATCCGTTACATGTGACAAGAATGGTGAAGGAAAGAACCAGGTAAGAAATTATGCGAGACATTGTGCATTAATGCCCTTGTATAACGGCTTACAAGAGAATCAACTGACAGGTTAGGAAAATGGCCTTGATGTTGAATCAGTCAAACAGCCGAGGGGAGTGATATTGATTCCCCAGTCAAGTGTCTACTTCAGCGCATTATTGGAAGAAAGACATATTTGATCTTTCGATTTTTGTTGGCAAATATACGCTTGGTGGTTATTAAGAGAGGAAGGCTAGCTAGATCGAAGCTTGCTAATGGTGCGGTTGTATTAGAAAAACATATACCAAATAAATCCATATTTGTGCAGTTTTAAGGCAGTACTCAACAACACTCTAAGGTGATAACGTTCTCGTCAGGAAACTGCGTACGTAATACTGGTAAGTAATAAGCCGTAATCTGTTTCCGGGCATACATGTTTTTTACGTACGGATTACGTTTATTCCTGAGTTTTTGCGCCTAATATACTGTTTTACTTACACAGCAATATCGATTGCACAAGCAGACTCATGCGAAAAACGCAGTGTTGCTCTGGTCAGCATTTGCAATCTCACTGACAACTCTGGTACATTGAGCATATTATTTCCTTTCGGGATAAATCAAGTGAATAACACATTACAGCCGACAGTAATAAGTTTATTCTTGTTTGACTATCGGGCGTTTGTTCGATCGGTCGTCGTTCGGGTTCGGAATTGTCGTTGTTATGTTATAACGCGTTGTGCTTCCATATATGTGTGCGAACAACCTGAGTTTCGTGTCCGAACAAGCGCCGGTAAATCCAATGCAAAACAGACAGATTCAGTTCAGGCCGCCTGAACTGACTGGATATATGGCTTTCTCGTCTAACAAACTCAATAAGATTTTCGAGTAACAAGAACAGTCAGTTACTAAAAAGGGTAGAAGAAATAACAGACAACAAGAAGATGCTTAACTAAATAGCTAGACAAAGTTTCTTGCTCAACGTCTGACTGCACAGGGGATACACGTACTATTCGTTAGGGCACGGGGTGTATGATTGCTGGAGTCGGGCCAGTTGAACCAATGAAGTCACAATAATCGGATGTGGGCACTTCGAGGTACGAAAGAACATCAAATTTTGATGCCTGGACAGGCATGCTGGTTTTGAATAAAAATGTGCGATCGCGTACTTATCGATGCATCGCTCGTGTTCCTGCTGCGTGTTACTTGACAGATCTATGTACAAGACCTCTTTACATAAAGGTGTCAACAGATAGACATTGGCCTACGGAGGGACAACTGTGTGGAGACGTATCCACTGCATATACAAAGGCATGTAAAGTAGCGACGTGTGCTGTGTCATGTGGTACGCAAACGGGATTTGTCTAAAAGTGCACCTCGAGATATCCGATCCTTTGATGACCACCAAAAGAAACCCACCCCATTGCATAAGCGTACAGATTACACAATGTCCAGGGGAATCGTTTTTTTGGGGTCATCAAGTGTCGGTAATCTTTTCGCCAGTGAAGGTGTTAATCAACAAGCCAGTAGCTACTGACGTGAAATGCGGCACATGCAGTAGCGTGTCTAAGGTGACTACGAAGCTCCAGACGTGTGCAGTAAGGAACCAACACAACTACAAGTATTATATCCCTCGCCTGCTAACTGAATATTCGCTTAACATGGAGAAACAAATATGGAGTGCCAAAAATGTAAAGTATTCATATATTCAATGTCGGTGTACATCCGGACAGTAAGAACCTTTGCGAGTTGTGAGAAATTTTTGGTTCTGTTGTGAAATGGCTGCCTTATGGAATGTGGAGCGTTAAAATGCTGAGTCCTCTAATACAGTCTGAAAAAGGCTGTTGAGCGACGCCAAACGGATATCGGGCAGCTGTGCGTGGTTAACCTTATTTGCTTTAAAACTGACCACGTGTAGGCGAGTTTTAGCTCTATGACTGGAAAACACCAAAATAGTAAATTTATGCGAATGATGTTCCTGATTGTGCGATCCATCCTTCAGCACTTCAGGAAGCGTGCAAGCCATGCATGAAAACTACCGAGGTTCAACGCAAAAAAGATTGGATCAAGCAAAGGCACTAAAAGAGATAACACACTTTGCACTTGCTGAAGTGTTTTTTGGGCCGCCACTCCACTCCTGGTTCTCCTTCGGGAAAACTTCCAAAGAAGAACGAGAAAGCATGCTGGAATGAACAGTTCTGGCGCGTTGAACACCCAAATTGATATGAACATACCCCATATGGGCTGCGCCTTTGTGTCCAGATAGCAGCCGTTAATGGTAGGCACGCGATAATATTGGGCATCTAATATAATTCCAGGCAGAGCGAGTGCATGGACATACACCACTACAACCACACAAAGTAACCAGGCCACTCGCGAGGTGTGTCGAATTTCATATGATATAGGCCAGATTAGGGCCCAAGCGCGTTTGACAGTAATTAACACGAGGATATGAATCGTAACAGTAGATACGAGTACTGTAGATCCTTAAGGTACATGCACGAGATCCCAGTGAAAGGACCAGCACGATGCTGGTCCAAAGAGGAACAACACACAACCACAAAGCCATGAAAGGCCACAGGTCTTTAA
>JAQGAU010000592.1:0-25963 GCA_034698045.1 Paramacrobiotus richtersi | reverse complement strand
TCACGTTCCACTCAGAGATCCAATATGACAAATTCTCCACACCGAGAACTGTCCCAGAAATCAAGAGCTCCCGCACCGCCAGACGCCATTTCGAGTTCCTCCGCCAAATCCAGTAAAATGGAAGCGCAGAAGCCGACCATTCCAGTCTCAAGAACCCTAGGAGATCTACTGATGCCGTCCCATTCCAGCCATAGCTCGGCGAAGGGAAAGAACATCTACCGGAGTAACAGTTCGTTACAGGTGTCGTTCACCAAAAGCAACCACGATCTCGCTGATTTCTACACGCGTAGGTAGACAACATTCATTTAATACTTGTATAGCCAAGAATGTACATTTTGTTAGAGCATCCCGAATACGAGCACGACATAACCGAAGCCAAGGACTTTGTGGTGCCTTCGCGTAGTTTAACCCAAGAAGACTACGAAAACTGCCTTCCACCTAACGCTTATCCCTCGGCAAGTGTGGAATCGGCGCGTGTTACGGTATTAGTTGAGCGGCCGGATAGTGCGGGAGAGCATAATTTCTTACCACAGTGGAACTCGGGAACCTTCCAACACGTAGTAGAATCACGGCGTACGTTTCTATAACGTTCATTTCTCTTCAACGATGTCTTGTTAACAGCGTCTTGTGTCCGTAGCGATACCAAACCCACCACAAGTTTTCAGCGATGCCGAATCAGTCGACAAGTCAGTGAAATCTCAAGGCTCCGCGAAGTCCCAAAGGTCACATGTGTCGCGCCATTCACGCGCTTCAACGAGTACGTTGTAGATGTGCACTGGTTTTCGAAGGCGTTTGACGAGATTGCGTTTTTCAGAGAGTGTTTCTCCACGAATGGGATCACCTGTCTTTGACCAGGATGAATTAGGTGATAGTAATCCGTTTGCCAATGAGATACGACGTCCCCAGTCGAGGAGCTCGTTGGAGTCGAATATGAGAAAAGTGCCCGATAGAAAGTCTCCGTCGAGGAATAGTCTGGGAAGTGTGCATGAGCAGTGACTTTTGTTTTGCTGATTAGTACTCGCTTTGATGTGTGTTGAAGACTATGTGTTCGGTTATAAAGATTTTTCGTTGTATGAATGACTGATGTGAAATTGTAAACAGGCACTTCCGGGACAGTAGTATCTGGTGATATCACGTGATATAAAGCGTGTTGCTAGAAAAACACGTGGCAGTTCGATTGCACCATTTCACAACAAACTGCCAGTCTGCTTGTTCCACTGATTCCCATTTTTCTGTTCCCGTGAGAGAGACGACATTCCTTATTGCGCATCATATGTCTTCTGTAATTCCGCTACGGTTATCAAACTTTCTTTCCACTCAACATTTTCAAGAAAAGGATCCGTCCTTTCTGCGCCATCTGATTTGATTCGCAATGGCACGAAAATCGTCCGTTCGGGAAGACCCAAAAGAGGACAAGAAGAAGAAAAGCAAAGACAGTCGGAAAAGCTCAACAGCCGAACCAAAGAAATCCCGACGATCTTCTGCTAAATCAAGGCAATCCGCAGGGGCAGGGAGCATTGATATTAACGATGAATCAAGCATCAGCGCTCTTCCTTCTTACGATCCCGAGCGCCCAGTTCGGAAGAGCTCATCGGGTGCTACACGCCGAGAAACCAAGGATTCAGTACAAGTAAACACTGCTTCCGATATCTGTACCGATTAAACATATGATTTCAGTGGAAACTTCTAGGTATCCGACAGCGCAACGAAGATCGCCATTGCCAAGAATCCAAGACTGTCCTCAGTTGCAGCGACACCTCTCGACGTCGATGTCCGCATCTCCCAGGAGAGTCTTCACGAAGCGGAGCAGTTATTGCACAAGATGAGCGCCCCAGCGTTATTACAACTGAAACGCCTCCTCCGAGGGAAAGCGGACGCGGTTCAGCGCGATCTCACCATTCTGTACGAGAACGAAGCCCATCTCTGTGAACTAGGAACCAAACTCCAAGAGGAGAAAAACAACCTGGAAGACGACAAACAGCAGCTCTCCGAGTCGTTAGCCATGATGCGGGATAATCTGTGTAAGGTCACGAACTTTAACTGTAAGATCTTCGAAATACGCGGTGATGCGGTGCTGGAAGAAGCGGTGACTGATCAGTGGACGGAACGCGCCGATATGCTGCAGAAAATGGAGACTCTCATCGCCAAAGGGATTGAGGAAGACGCAAAGGTCACTAAAGACTTTGAGACCTGCGAGAAAGACTGGCAAAAGTTGATGGTGGATTATATGACCCATGAACAGCAGATCGTCACGACGCATAATCGGCTGGACGATTTAACGTCCCAGATTCAAAACTATGACGATTTGGTCAAGCAGCAGGATAGTCAGTTAAAAGAACTGAAATCTCTGAGAAAAGATCGTGGGGAAGAAATGTCTAACAAAGCAGCCAGTATTGCATTACTGCGAGGAAAGGTCAGCGAGGAACTGGGACAAGAATATTCATTGGGAAGGGTGGATGAGCTCAGGATAGGTCATGAACAGTTTGCTGTCGAGTTTGAGGAGAGCTTGGAAGAAATCAAAGCACTGGTGATGCAGGTCGAGGCGACCGATGAAATACGCCAGCATGCGCTGGAGATGGCGTTGGACAAAGCTCAGAAACCGGGAAGACATGGAGTGGACGATGAGATCTGGGCGGAGATTGTTAGAACGTCGATCAAGGCATCGGAGACTGGGCTGAAGGCAAAGGTTGTGGATTTAACGGATATGGTGCAGTTCAAGGAGAAAGCTGTGGCGGAGCTGGTAAAAGAGAATGATGATTTGCGCTCGGTGGATGACAAGACCGAGGTCGCGGAGAGCGAACAGCTACCAAAGATCCCATCGGATTACTGGTTCGTATAAAAGCTCGAATATAGAAAACCGATTTTTATAATATAGATGCCATTTCTTATAACATTTATTGCTTTGTTAGCACAACATTTTTAACTTCAGAAGTACACACTGATACAGAAATACGGAAAAACAAAACAAATCAGCTTTTTCTTAAAAAACCATTTCATTAGATCTTGCTTTTTTTAACTGTATAGATTTATAATAAGACCAACCTGAGTATCTTTTAACTGAGGCTATTATATTCAAAATTCGTAAGGCTTTGTTTTACGGAACCTTCTCATGTACTGTTATACATTTACAGGAGTCCAGATGACTGAATCATTCACTGTGGCAACAGCAAGCTCCCGCAACCATGTACTTCAAGAATTCGATATTTATCACGTCAAAATGGATATATCCGCCTTTACCGATACGAAAAACTTCCCTCTCGTCAATCCGAAAGTCACCCTAGAAGTGTTCCATCATGACCTAAAGTATACCATTAAAGGTCATCCCAACAATATCGGCAGTGTCGGCTATGTTCCGCCCAAGCGGACCGAAAACCCGGAACTTTCGTACTACCATACACCGTACGCTTTACGTGTATGTGCATAATCCATCCAGAAAATCCACCTAATCATTACCTGTTTCTGTAGAAGATCCTCGATAGCTCTACGGCTGATGATGCGCGAAGTGTGAAGTACGGATACGATCAGAAGGCCAAGCAGGAAAACCGTCGTAGTACGCGGACGTCCAGGATGTTGATCTGGAAGGAAGAGGAGGCACGCAGCGTTCCACTGTTAAGTTCCAGTGAGATTGGTCGGTTTAATCGCGAGGACACGGCGGTGGATGTGTTCAAGTTCTCCCGTCCGCAAATTCCTTGTATCGAGCAGGAGTTTTACTCGCCAACGGGAGTACTTCCGGATTTTGTGCCCGCTCAGCTGCAGGCGCTGCCGGGCATCAAAACAGCGAATGTGGAAGATGACAAAATGTTTTATAAATGATTTGCTTACTATGACCATATCAAGAATCACACTGTGGTTTTTAAATAATGCTCGTTGTATATCCTATCAATGACTAAGTGTAATGTTGTGAAATACTAGCCGATAATATGGCTGCACAGTATAGACTGATGGGCTGTGATAAGAACAGAAATCTGCAAAACAGCTTCGAAAAAGCGGAACATTGTCTGTCCACGTCAGGCCACCAGGTAATCGGGCACAGTGTTGTAACTTATGCCAGCTAGCATAGTTGAATCAACATGTCTATGTTGCTATTTTGAGGGCAAGCGCGGCGTCAGTATTGGATACACTGTCACGTACTAAGACACTTGTGAAAGACAATAGTGTTGCTTTTCTTGGTTATTGTTTTGACAGTGACGAATGTATGTACTTCTGTTATCAACACTGACATAATTATGATTACACCAATAGCCTGCATGGTACACCATGACTTCGCCTTTTCGCATTCAGTTACTGTGCTTTTCGAGCATTAATAATCAAAGTAGCAGATTTCAAGTTTTCAACTGTGTGCTGTGGGAATCTGGTCAAATCTGCTCTAATCTGATTTCTGTCTGTCTGCGTTGCGGGGGGTTCTTACTGTACTCATTGTAAATGCGTTATCCGCGGAGAACCAGCAACAGATAGTTTCGGGCCACATTGAATTTATTACTGTTTTTTCCATGTTTCACTCTAGACAATTCGCATAATGTGCCGCTATGGTACTGTAACCAGTATGCAGGTGATTACATGACACACATAGCGGGCAATGAAGTTTAGGAAACGAGAAGGTCCACTTTATCATCCATGCTGTGGTCGACGTTTCATGCGTTGTGAGTTGGCCCACATCTGGTAGGCATCCGCCTCTGGCGCGGCGTATTGCATCTGGCGGGCGTATTGCATCTGGGGCGCGAACTCCTCTTCGTCGTTGTCGTAGTTGCGGTAATAGGCGTTGCTCAGGGCCACGCTGGCGAAGACCAACAGGGCCACACACATAAAGGCTTTCAGCAGCTGCATTGTTGAGGAGCGTTGGTGTTCAAGGAAGCGAACGAGATTTACGATTGCTAACTTTCACAATTTCTAATTATCCGACTGAATGTTTTTCGATGGAACAGGCTTCTGTTGCCTGGAAAAATTTCGGTTGTGGTTGTCATGGTGCGTTTTTCTTCTGTTTGTAGAATCTCGCGAAATCATTTACCGGGGCAGTTTATGTTTACAAACACTGAAAATCCAGCAACACTTTTGAGTTAGCAGTTATGCAAAGTCCGACCGTAATAGCGGACTAAAGAATCTTCGGTTTCCGGCGTTTAGCCTTAAACTTTAATTTGTTCGGGTTAGTTTTCCTTGCAAGGTCTGCTTTTCCTTTCCTTCTTCGAAATATTAACAATTTCTTTCTCCCAATTACATCAATCAGCTGAGCTTTATATAGACTATGGTTTTTCCACACCAAATTCTAAGAGTTATGACACTGCTACTAGACTGCAAGACACAAAATCAGGGAAATCGTTCAGTCGTCTTCGATAACTTCAATTAACGGCTTCCGTGGCCGCGGCGTCTGTCGTACTGAGCCGCTGCCAAATGGATAAATAGTGCGTTCGTCGCCGTGCCATAGACGGCTGTTATCGCCGCAAGACTGCGATGTATCCTCCTCTTTTGACCAACTGAACATTTTGGAGAGCGCCTTGGTCAGCTGGACGGCATCGCTCGCACTGTCGCCGGCAAAGATCCCTTCGCACTGATTCGTATCTAACGAAAAATCTAGAGGATTTTTCTCCGGTTGTTCTTGTATGGTTGGCAATGTTTCCACTTGTTCTTTCGTCTGATGATTAGTCTGGTCAAAAGTCTGACGCTCGATCTCTTCTACCACTAGTAAATCGTTCTCTTTGTTCAGAGCTGATGATTTATCCATATCATTGCCCAGAGGACTAAAGAAACGCATATGTTTAAACTGTTTAAATTTCTCCTTTCTAATTTTCTCACTTATCCTCCAGAAATCCATAAGGGCATTGTTCTTTAGATGGCTTGACTTCCAATGGACATTCTTGTTGCCTTTAGAGAAGACACCAGTTAGATATCGAAAATCTCATTGATTATGTAAGCTTACGGCTCCGTTTCGATAGACTTGTATATGCTGAACAAAGCAGTCTCTTCCGTTATCCTTTTCTCGCTTAGAGTATCGCTACGGTGCACTGTAGTTACAATGTCTTCCAGAGCGCTCTTACAAGCCTGCGCGCTAACTCTAAGCGCCAGTAGATCTAACGAAAAATGATCCTTCGTTATACAAAGAAATTTCGCGATACTTTATATGTTTTGCTAACTTTGGACACTTTCTTGCGTTTCTTTGTGCTTTTTGTCGATCCAGGCGGCGCGCTCTTCCAGCTCAGCTTCCTTCCCGCCACGGTACCTAAACAACAGAATATCTTATAATGTTTATTCTCTATCTAATGCACGAAAATAAGCGAGGTTTTGTAGCGAGTTCTGTTCGCCTTTGTTCATTACTACGTGATTAATAGTTCAAGTTTAAAGCAAATATTGTAAATATTTCGTCCTCAAGATATCGTTATCGTAATTTCCAGGGTATTACTTGAAAGTTATAACGATTACGAAGATTCGTTAAAATGCAGGCGTTCGCACGTTACTCTTACCAGGCTTCTGCACAAGCGCGATCCCGAGGAAACACCGGATTCATGTCCAAGTGGTTCAATGTAGTAATTTGACAGATCAGTGTCTTTCGGTAAATAGGAATTTTCGCAATAACCGGATTTCCCGACATGTACAGGACGCTCAACTTTGGCATGGCCGCCAGGACATCTACGATCCTTGGATCGTCCAAGCGGTTGTTAGAAATGTCCAAGATCTCCAGCGACCGGCATTCCGCCAAGTGGACTATGTCGTCCACCGTAGTTAACGCATTGTGCGCTACTTCCAGTGAACACAAATCTGGCAGGTGACCTAACAAAAACGAAGTAAAATGACAACTGAATACGTCGAATGCAGCACTTACCGAGATGTTGTAAGCGACCGATACGATTGTGGCTAAGACTTAAATTGACCAGCTTGACGTTTTGCGTTAAGTTTTCGATGACTGTGAGGAAATTGTGTTGCAGAAACAAGCTGCGAAGGTCCGTAAGATAGTCTAGGTTCTCGATCTTCCCCAAGCCATTTGAACCAAGGAACAGGCAACGCACGGCCGTGTACGCGTCCAGATTCTCAATCTTTGAAAAACCTTAATTATTAACACTATTACCAACGAGTTTCAGAGATATGTCTGTCCTGCTCTTACCCTGATGGTTCAGATAGAGGATATCGTTGAGCTCGGGTGTGTTGTACAATTTAAGAGTACGGCAGATTTTCCGTAAAGTTTCTCGGGTCATTTTGGGTGCAGTCCACGTCTTCTTCGGGATGTACAGCTCTGACGATTCCTCCGACAAAAGCTGGACTACACCTAGCCGGAAATACGAGTTTCATAAGATAGCTGAACTGGGATACGTAAAACGGCAAATGACTGTGTTTACTTTGCAATTCAGGATTTTCCATTGCTTGCCTGGAATTTGGCTCTCAAAGATATTATCGTACCCAAGAGTGTTTTGTTTCGCACAGAGGTTAGGGGCTAAACGTTACAGTACAACTAAAATCCTCAGATCCTCACAACTTCCTTCACTTAATTGTTAACAACAATTTGTACCGGTATTGAATGTTGCCATAATAATATGCCATGCACTAAAGACTATGGAGTTTTTTCATTTATATTCCCAGTAGTTGTTGCAAAAGAACATTAATACCGTGAACTGTATGCTAATATTTGATAGCCTACTACGGTCTTCTACACGTAACATGCATTATTCGGCGCTGGTCATAAACTCGCAAACCAGCACATGCAGATTCGAAAGCTTACAAACGATCCCATAGCAACTGAAGCAACTACTAAATGAAAATTTTCATGCTGTTTTCGCACTCTTTTCGTGCATACGACATTCCATTTTTTGTTAAGAATGAGAGCAGTACAGCAAGTGCTAGCGGCTGTCAGTATAGGTTTTTTTGCAGTGTATCCAGATACTACAAGTCATAAGGTCACTAACAAGAAGGATTTCAACATTCTGTGGTACGAAATCACACGCAAAGCATCGGCCGGTTCAGTCTGCTAACACACTGCACCAAAGACAATTATTATACACCAAACTTAATCGACGCTACTGCTAGCTGACATCGTTGCGGAATTATGGACTTTCCTACAGACCACCGATCTGGCCCTTTACGAAACAAAGACATCTTATTGTGGAACTTTTGGAATCCGTGTCAGTTTACGCAGCCATCCCGGTGTTCAGTCAAAGCTTAGAGCAGCTCATCCATGTTATCTAAGATTCGCAGCGAGTTCCCATCTTCGAGTTCTTTCGGTTCATATCAAGTCGTTGAATCGCTATCTGGACACCAAGCCGCGTTTCAAATGGTCGGCAACATTCTCATATCGATGACGATAAATACTTACTTGGTCCACAATGGCGATGCGGTTTCCTTGCCAGCTTTTTGTGACTAAGCTGATCATACGAGTGCGCCCCGGGAAGCTGAAATAGACGGGGTTCATGTTCCCGCAGCTGCTGTTTCTAGTCATTTTGACGAACCTTGGTTGAAGGTTTGATTTCTTTGCTATGCAACAAATCGTCGCGTAGTCTTCGCAGTCCGTCATTGGCTTGCTTTTCCATGCTGCCAAAGAAGAATCTTTGAGTTTAACAGGAGAACATGCCGCTTAATATATGCGCGCAGTACCTGTAAAGTTCCGAAACGTGCTTGATGGTATGTTTCAAGCCTACCGCATTGCTCTCTAACTGATTAAGGCGTTCATCACTCGACATTTTGCTATGGGCCATATCCGTCTTCGTCTTTTCCAACTGCATCTCCATCTAAAAAAAATCAACATTTTCAACTACAATTCTCGAGAAAATTAGGAAGCAAGCACAAACCTCGTGCAACTGATACAGTAACAGCTTCTTCTCCTCTTCGGCATGCTTTCTAACGTCGGATGCTTCCTGCTTCAGCTTGTCAACTTGCTCAAACAGCGGAAGGATGTGCTTCATCTTCTGCTCGGCGTCTGTGTACTTGGCAAAGTTGTGCTCGGCTTCCAAAGCTTTCGCCCTGGCACATGCTTCTATTTCTTCATATTTTTGGTGGCAATTCACATGGAGCTTGCTTAACCTCCATAATTAAGCAGTTAAATTATAGTTGCCTTTCGCCAGATTCACGAACGGTACTTACTCTCCGCGCAGCTGGAGTTTTTCCTCGTGGAACAGCTGAAGTTTATTCTCCAGGAGAGCTTTCTCTTTGGAACAGGCTGCGAGTCTGTTTTTCAGATCACTGCAATCAAATTTCCTCGAAGTTTCACTTGAATATGATAACAACGGTTAGTGTACTTTAGACGGATTTCATGTGCTTGATCGTGTTGAGCAATCTCCTTCTGCAGAATTGTTTGATTGGCCTGGCACATCTTCTCCAGTATATCGTTCACAGATGCCATATATCGCTCGTGATCCTTCTGTCTTCAAGAAAAGTTTGACTGTATTCGTTCGAAGATTGACAAAACAGAACTAGTTCCAGAAAAAGCGGCCCACCTGATTTTAGCGACGTTGTTAACAAGATCAGAGTAAGCGCGCTCCAGCTGGCGTTTTTCTAACTGCATGGTGCTTATGCTTCTCCGAAGATCTTCGGCAATGGACGAAGAACTCAGTGCGTCGGTGGGCGGTATTTCCAGGTGCCGTCTTTGCTGGGAGCGATCAGCTGCAACATTTTGCGTGATTTCCTTCAATCTGTTATAAAGTGAATCATTTAAAGAAACGTCACAGTACTTATTACTGTTATAAAGCCAGTACATGTACCGTACGTAATACACGTAGTTTAGTATAAAATAGATGATGGTAATTTTCAAAAGATACGCATTCGCATTCTGCCTTTATAAGCCTACGCTTCATAACAAGGACCTAAGCATCAGACGGAACAATAAGAAGATTAAGCATTTTTTGAAATAATACTACCTTCTGCCAATTTCGTTGTGCCAGGATATATCCGCTAAATTCCCATCGAGTGCTTGGTCTCCGAATGGTGTTCGTGCATTGTGCGAATCACGTAAAGCAGGACAGTACGCACAGCAGTTAACGGCTGGACTTGTCAATTTTGTATCGCTTATACATTCTTGGTAACGTTTTACTGTACTCATCTGAAATCTGTACGATTCAACACAGGATTCAACAACCAGATATCTGTACGCTTGTTTATCTTCTTTTGGCGAACAGCTTCTGCTCGGATCAAACACAAACGTGCGAGCTAGCCTGACTCAGATCGGGATAGAAACGATCTTATAGTTACGACTGTTTCCAAGGTGCGTTAACAACTTAACGGAGCAAAGATACGTGATTCCGGCGAAAATGCAAAAAACTTTAACACAACTGAACGAGAAAGGCGGGATCGGTAAAAGTATTCCTGCAGGGTATTCCTACAAAAACTGAAACATGTCTGACAGCATCGATCTCCATTTTTCGTACTCGCTTTTACCATTGATTCTGTTTTCGTTCAAAGTTTCTCCATACAGCACCAGAATTCAGTTTTTAATTATTTCCTTGTGTACGTACATAACTTCTAGCATGACGATTATTTAATATTATATGTCCGTGACATACTCGTTTAAAAAGACACAAAACGACCTTTCCCTGTTATGTAACGACCTGTTCTGATCCGGTATACGTTTGATTTTTCTATTTACTTGAAGTAATAATTTCAGGTTTTTACTGGTACACCGTCCAGTGCTCGAACGTTTCGCTGATCTATATTCTAACTGGAAAAGGGCGCCATTTTTGTGGCAGATGCCACTTTTCCAAGAGCTGTACTATGTTTCCATAATAAGTCTGAACTCCAATTGAAAATTTTGATTCAACTATTTTTTAGTTATCTTCTGTATAGATTTCTGAAGCTTGTACCAATTGTTACTGAATAACGAAGCTGTTCGTAAGCGTTGAACAGACAACGTAATTGGATTCCGAAGGCTTTAACGCGAGAAAAGGCCTTAACCTGCTAGAATGAACGCGATATTTCGATTATTTTAGTAAATAAAGCAGAAAAAAGGCGAATTTCATTTATTATAGGATTTCTTTGGGCGAAGTAGCTGTTTGTTGCCAGAGTAACCATTACAGAACAAAGTGCTGCGAAATTGTTACGTAAAGACGAGCAACGTCAAACACGGCTGTTTTACCTCTGCCGTCGTACGAACAGGGTTCGTGATCGCTTCCAGCAGTTTAACTGCAAGAACTAGAAATGCGTACCATAAGAACACTGTTTTCTTTATTAGCAATCGCTGCTTCGTCGTTGTCACTGCAGCCGTGTCGTTGGCACCACGAAATTGTCGACAGCTTCACTCTGGAGTCGAAACCGTATCTGCGCGCAGGTGCACCTCTGAGGAACCTGACGGAAATTCTCAAGACTGCAAGTGTGGACTTCTTTACTGACAGGATTAATCAAACAACTCAAGTGTGTTCCAGCAATGTTGTTCCTTGCACTACGGATTATAGTTTGTCGGTTGTTTCTAGGGATTCTTTGGGTTCCCCAGTTTCTTGAAACTTGATTTGCGCTGCGACTCGGAAGTATGTGGAGTACTGTCACAGTCAATGGTGCGAACAGTGTCAACAATCACTTTCTTTAGGATACAAAGATTCAGATGATGAATATGGGCTTAGTCGACCACAATCCGCGAGTATTGCTACGTCTTACGTCCTTCGATGGTAAGACCAAATCTGAGGATGGTTACACAGCATTACATCGTTTGAAGTTTACATTCAAAATATTATCAAACCCAGTCGAAGCGGAACGTTGCAATACAGGACCTGTATGGTGGCTTCGTTTGGAATCAAAAATAGCACATTTCAAATCGCGATAGAAGCTTGCTTTGAAACCATCTTAGCCAAGTTATCAGCTTCAAGTGGCTGAAAGTGTTGAACATATACGCTTGTCATCTTTCAGACAACACACTCCGGATTACCAAACGGCAGCTTTTAGAGGTGGAAGGGGTTCTAGTTGACGTGAGTGACCCTACTCAACTGCGTACGACAAACCACTTTGTTTACAGAAACCAATGTAATCTAACTGCAGCATGGTGTTTTTAGAAGGACTTGACAGTGCCACTAAATCGTCATTCGCACTTTACTGGCTAGTCCCACTTCCGGTCAGCGATAACGTCCTCACCATTGACGTTACTGTCCGGAGCTCAGAAAACGTTCCGGCACCAAAACCACATCGGTAAATATAAACGCTTTTTGTGACCTTTTTGCTATGCCCGGACATCGCATGTGCAAACGACAAATCGCAGATAAAGACGTTGTCTAATAAAGTTTTTAATTCTCGACTACCGAAGAAGAGTTCTTTCCCGCAAGTTTTGCGTTTAACCGGAACATCCAATTACTTAACTCATTGTTCAATGACAATTTTACAGATTTTTACTCAATTGGGAATTTCTGGACCAACCCGACCCAAACGGCCTCTTGGGCATAACCCGCACAACAGTCCACAGTTTTCCATGGCCCTTCCCAACCGACACGCCCAACACCGTCTCCTCCATGCCTCTGCCAAAGGTTCTCGTTCCGGGCACAGGCAGTGTGTTCTTCTACACGCTGGACGATTGGAGAACCATTGAAATGCTTAATTTGACCAAGCGGCCGAGTGCGAAGGAGATCTGCAGTGTGGATCCGGATCGGCCGTGGATATTTCGCCATGCGGTGCTTCACGACCGACTACTGCTAGCGACGAATGTACGGCTTAACCGAACAAAGAACTGTCGTGTTGTGATTGGTTTGGGTTGTAGTTTGGTTTGGTACAACTGTTGTCCGCTCGAGGAACCAAGAAGTGGGCGAATCTGGCGAGGGAAAGCGTCATTTTGCCGAAGTGTGTAACCAGGATTATCGTTCCACAGTTGGATGCATTGGATGGAATCTATCTTGCCGTTCTGACGGACGTTGGTGAAATTCATACCGCGCCATATTTTACTTCAAGTAAGTAAAAATGGACTGCGAGTTTTCATTGCGGAATGCTTGAAAAACAGAAAGCGTAATGTTTTCCAAGCTTTAGTGAACAATGATAGATTTCGAAGTGACCTTTAAGATTGGGTGCGTTTACAGCTTTAGCAGCATTGCTAGACAGAAGTTAATATATTTTGCAAAATGTTGGCTTTTTGACATTGGGTTAGTTCTCAGTAAATCTAAATGATAAACTGTTCCCGAAAGGTCACACGCGCCTTAAACAACATTCAGTTGTGGTACAGATGGGAGTCTCGTCTTCACAACTGCCCTATCCAGCGCCGATTTTGCTTCTTCTGTGGAGCGTATCCTACCCGGTTATTCCATGTATACAATCGTCGATGTAGTCGAAGTAACGTCGCGCGGTGTCCTAGCACTAATGGGCGCTGTGATGCCCACTTCACCGGATAACACAGAAACATCAAAGCACTGCCTTATCACAATCGGTACTCCTATGAACAGAACAATTCAATAAGCAACGAAGGTGTACCAATTGATATTGTGGTTGTATGTAGATCCTTCCCATTCGGTGAATCTACGATCCTGTTTACCCGCTTTTATTCCCGTGGTCGACAAGAACCTTCCGTTTACTGTGGTCACCAACCCGACCGCGTTGACGACTGTTCCAACGACCATTTTACGAGTGATCAGATCGGATGTCATCGCTAAAGAGTACTACGCTATTGGGAATGCGATCTACTTTAGGTAGAGCGAACATGCTGATGAAGAACAGTTGATTCATGGTTTTGTACTGTGGTAGTTCGGATGGGGGTTTGTCGTGGAAATACTTTTCGTCGTTCCCACCCGGCCGGACCGTTAACACTGTCCAGGTGTCTAAATCGGGAAGTCGACTACTGATTATAACTGCCACCTCTGATAACATGGAAGACGAGGTTAGAATGCCATTATGCCAACACTGCTATTGTCGTCAGAGGGTTTAGTTAGCGCGCAGCCAAACTAGATTCGAAGTTCTTGATATATGGAGCTGTGCTGGTACAGTTTTTTTTCTTGAAAACATACAAACGGTAGCGCTTAACTATGGAAATCTGTACAAGTGTAATGCACGATCTCAGATACGTACAAACGCGCACATTTAAAGATAACTCTCTTATACATTTTAAAACTTAGTATTTGCAGTCAATATACATGGATTTTGCTTTAGATATGGGTCAGCACTTGGAGCCAACCAGTGTTTCACAAAGTATACCCAACTTCCGCGTGGGAAATGTCCTTGATGTTATCTACCAAAGACTCCGCTCTAGCCCAAGCCTGGCAGCGTAGTGCTCCTGGAAAGAGCCTTTTGACGATATACTTTGACTGGTTCGGCAGTCCCGTTCAAGTACGCGTTTTAGCTATCGCTACTGTGGTTGCCCAGTGCATGCTGGATCTGTTCTAGGTTTTCAGTGTTGTGAACACGACTGGATCCTGGGAAACGTTGCGCATTCTTCTTCTGTACACGGAAATCATCGCATCCTTATCCAGTTCCATGCTGGGAGTGATCTCGGGCACGCCGTCTGTAAGGAGCTTCTCGGCGAAAGACTGTCCACAAGTGCAGGTTAAAGTCGGCCGGCGGCATTTCCTGGAACGATTAGAGGTGAGGTTCTTAGACGATTAAGAAAGCTAGTCGCTTGCAACACATTGTTTCTCTAACAACTTAAAGTCGAGTTTTCTCCTACATTCATCAGAAACAGGAGTTGTGAGATACTGTCCTGTTTATGATCCCAAAATGATACCATTCAGCGATCCATTAGTGTCTAACCGTTACTAAACTCTGCTCTTTCCTTAGTATTATCGATTCCTCAAACCAAGAACCGGCCAGACTGTCCCACTGCCGCCCGTTATAGCCCCGGTATATTCAGCAACCGTTCAAACTCTGCTGAGCTATTCCGTAAAAAGCATGGACAACAACTATACGTCCAGCGAGGCTGGGTACATGGAGCACGTTTCCGGCTATTTTGACGCTTCTCCAACACCCACTAAATGGCAGTTCGAGAAAATGATTGCCCGCTCTGAACCGAACCGAATAGTGATTCTGGAGAGAGATAATCAAAATGCCCAGCTAGCCGATGACGATGAGGTGTTCGCCGAATTCCCACAGAGGATCTTTATTGACCGGGGAGACGCGATCGCTGTGACGGTGTCAATATCCGATTTCGTTCCATCCGGTAGGGAAGTCTAAACAATGCGACCTTCCACTAAAGTCATCCCTATGTTCAGGAATAAGAAAGGATGCTCGTATCTTTCGAAGAAATACGTACTTACTGGCCGCGAAAGTGCTCTAGTGGTGACTACGGTTAGGCATTCCAAATAACCACGTTTTTGTGATTTTTCTTACCGCTAGCTTACGGCCGTTGTTGGTTGATTGCTGCGAGCTACGCTCAGCTATGATTTCAGTAAAATTATTATAAGTACGTTCAAAACACGCAGGTAAACTGTGCTAGATGTATTAGGTTTGATGAAACTAAAAACTAGTGCGAACTGCGGAGTAGTTTCTGTTAACTCCACCGAAGAGTTCGTAGACCATCGGAAATTCTGAAAATCATGATATTTTTTATTTTCACTTGACAGGAAGCTTTGGTGTCCAGGATGCGGATTTCCGGCAGATATCCTTCCGAATGGAAAACGGCTCGCTAATCAGAGGAACCACGGAAGCTTCGTACGATCCCGAGAAGCGGATTTTATCCTATAAGGTAGGTATCCACAGACATTTCGTTAGTTTTCTTCTGTTCCTCGTGAGATTACATTACATTACATCTCCGTTTTGTCATGTCCGTAGATCACTTTGCAAGAAATGGGTACATTGACTCCAGCGCCACCTGGTGGCAATTTGGTCAAAGAAGCCTTCTCCTTAATTATCCCGCAACCTTCGGAGTGCTATCCGAACAAAGTACGTAGCACGTAGACATTTTAAATATAGTCAAGTAAACCATCCAGGTTCAAGTAGATAACTCACAATTATACGAGTAGCATTGCTGATGACGTGGTTTCAGGCGCTGTACGAAACAACTATCCACATCGGCTGTCTTCCAGCCACGGAACTGCAGTACAACTGGCATCTTGTCCTCGTCTCCAGTACCACAAACAAAACCAATTTTGACTGTACGGATCCCGAGCCAAATATGCCATGTATCGACCACAGTGGAAGTAAGCAGTGCATTCTTCCTAAAATCCATAGTTTTAAGGTCAACATGATAGGCGTGAATTTGTTCCTGGAACTGGTCGATCACGCGGGAAACCAGGGATACAATTTCACCGGACAGTACCGGATGTTTATCACCGGGTTTGGACTGGGCCATCCGAAAGATATCCAGCGTTTCAACGAGAGCGAAGTATCCTTGTACAATACGGAACTTCCTGACGGGTGAGTAACAAAAACTAGTGACAACGATACTACTCCGTTTTCACGTAGTTTGTGGTTGACAAATTCATCAGTTCGTGTAATATTCTCAGGGATTTCTTTTCTTTGTAAAGGTCAAACTCGAAAAAACTGGTTTGGATTCCGCTCAACGAAAGCCCACTGAATGCAAACGACACGCGCATCTTGGACCACTTTCACAACAAAATCCAGTTCATCTGCTCGTCGGAATCTCCATGCGGAGACCCAAAGATCTCCATTGCGGAGGAGCCGCATCTCAACTTTTTAGTTCGCGTAACAAATGGGTATGCTTTGCAACCGGTAATGAAGGCTTTAATATAGATCAGGATGTGTTTCTTAGTGGTTTACCGGATGTGACGACTTATTGTCTGTTCGATCTTGAATTCGTCATTCGCATTCGTGGAGCCGATCCCAATCCCTACACTGTCAGTATACCGGTACTGATCGGAACCCTGATTGTTCTGCTTGTGCTGTGTGGATTGTACGTTGGGTTGTACTTCTGGCGATTGCGGATTGCGGCCGCTTACGCGGCGTACGTGCATACATTGACAACAGGTAATAAACGCAGCAAACATCAAAATCATCATTATGTGTTTATTTCTGATTTGTGTTTCAGAAAGCGGAAGTGGAGACAGTGCTTACAGTATGCATTATACCTTTTCGCACAAGAGCGTGACATATGCTGGCCGATAACTGTTCTATTCATGCATCAAGCTTCAAAATAAAGACAACAAAATCAGATTAGATCGGCCATTTTTCCAACATATTTCTTCGCCCATTCCAATCGCGCATCGCAGTCCTTCAGATACGGGTGCTCCGCGGACGTGCCGACCGCGATCTTATGATAGTGCTTGGTAATCTTCTGTAAACAAGGCAGAAACTCATTGTACACGGCCTTGATAGCGTACCGCGGTGGGTCTTCGGAAACCTTACGCGCCAAATCCTGGATGATCGTTTTGTGGGTATCCATGGACGTATCGATAAGGCCGTCGTCGATATGTCGCAGCAGATCGTCGAGGTTGTCGATTTTGCCCGATAAGGCGTTGTAGCGTGTCTGGTCCTGGACTGTTGACATGCGTCGTGGTTTGGCGGAGTTCTGGCGAACATTGGGCTGTTTTAAGATGGACTTGATTTCCGAGGAGCCCGGTGCTTCGGCCGGAATGGGCTCGTCGGTAATCCGTTCCTCGTCGATTATTAGTGGAATCGGAGCAATATGGTCATCCTTGGATTGCTTTTTCATATAGTCGTCTTGCGCATCCATTTTTAACGTTTCACACGGTTTTAAACTTCGTCGATCGAAAACAGAATAGACAATCTTCAAGGTAGCATATGTCCCACTGTATACAGATCTAGTCTCTAAGCAACGGATTCAGTGCATCCTGTGCAAAGCTCCACTTCGAGCTGCCTTATACGCTCCTTGTTCCTCTCATAGATTGCTTGCGCATTTTTCACCAAGCTCGTTATTTCGGCCAAATTCTGTTGCGCTTGATGCAGCTTATCCTGCCACTGTGAATCTAAACGTATACAGTACTGTTAAATAATGAACATTGAGTAAATCTGGAATCAGCTTTACCAAAGCATTTTTCCAAGTCGTCAACCTTTTGCATAGTGTCTTGCAATTCATTTTCCTTTTCTTTTATTAAAGTCGTCCATCTCGCATTCTCAGACGATCGGTTGCTTTCATGAGCGGCAACTTCAGCTTCCAAATCCTTTGCCTTCTTTTGTAGATCTCCACACTCCAAAGTAACGCACTGTACTTTGTTCTGCAGATCGGCCGCTAGGTTCATTTCGTCCGTTTCCTGCTTTTGGAGACTTTCCAAAATCTTCCGGCTGTCAAATATTTCAATTTCAATCTCCTGGACTTCACTTTTCCCCTTGATAATGGATTTTTTTAAATGCTCCAGTTGTCGTTCCAGCTCGTCATTCTTGATTGCTTGAACATTCAGCGCCGACGTGCACTCCTTTAATTTTTCCTGCTGATTTGCAACTTCCTCCAAACTGGTTTGGTGCTTCTCAATCAAGTCCTTAATGTAATGATCGAGCTTTTTGAACAAATCTGGCAAAATGGGTTCAACCAAAGGACCGTCGAATTCTTTGCCGAAGTTCTCCGTTAAGAACTTCTGAACCACATCGATAATTCGCAGAAGTTCTTTGCAGATCGCACAGTCTTCATGTGGATCATAAGAGCAATCTGTCTGATTTTCCGCAACTCCTGTTGCTTTCTTTGCACTTCCAACACCCCACACTTCCAAAACATCCAGAAATGTCGCGACATAAGTGGTCGCTAAAGCAGGCAGTGAACCAGTTCGGACCACCGTTTTCTTTTCTTTCTTCAGTGATAACAAAGAGCAGCAGTGTTGCAAACAGTAGATCGCGACAGCCATTATGGCCGACAGTCTGTCGATAGCCAGTTCCAGTAAAATAACATGGCTCCTGGCTCGTTCGGCGTCGGTTTGCGAGGCTTTGGGGTGTCCAAAACATTTGATCAGAGTGTCAATGTCCACATCGAGGACCGAGTTTCCGGGATACTTCCATGAGCGCAGTGCTGCCGGAGGTAGAGTGCTGGCGAATGAGAACAGCAGGTGTCGGAGAACCTTGTCTAGTGTTAGCACATCCGTGCGCAGGTTGTCGATTAGGATCTGTCGGTTGAATGTTAGGTCATCCATCTTTCCACGGCGGCCGCTTCGAAGGCGTGAGTGCGTTATACAGTAGATTAAAAACCACTCATATACTTCTTGACAACATATCCCAGATTAGCCACGTATCAAATATGCACACCAGCTACTGCTTACAGGAAAGGAGAAAGCGCTAGAAAACCTGCACAATAGGGGATTAAAAAGATGTATAATTAAAAAAAAAATATTCCATAAAATTAAAAACCGTACAGTATTAAAAACCGTCGCGTGCGGGCACAAGACTTAGTCATTTTTCATGTACAGGGGAAGTTCCAACTGCGCCAGTTTGTCTTTGGTTCTTTTCACTCACGATTCGAACCAATTCGGTCATACTGCTAGTTTAATCAATGCCGTAAAGTCAGCCCACCATGATTCAGGAAAGTCTTCGTTGTGTAATCTTAACATTGATCGGTCTCTTCCATTCATGTACTGGATATATCCAATATCGAAGTCTTGGAGGCGACGACTTGAAATTCTGCATGAACGTCCCAGTAAGATACGCATCTGAGTGAAACAGGGTTCCACTGCTTTTCCAGCTCTGACACTGTAAACCAGTTTTAGCGACAGTCTCAAGCGCATAGTCTGATAGTCCTTTTGACAGGCACTAATTTCTTATATGGGAGATTCCGCGTCCAATACCTTTCGTTCCGATATCGATCCCTCTTCCATTACCTGGCAAATAACCCCTCCAAACTACTGCACGTGCGACGGAAGCAAAACCTGCACGGTTCCGTTCCCCGACACAACCATCGTCTGCAGTCGTCCCCAGGTATTCACCATCGCGTTTCAAGCAAAAAGGAACACCACATCCATCAACGATATCCTGCGCGTCTCGAATTCAAATACTGCCAAGAACTGTATGGATGGTACGCCGTGTCCGTGACCGGGAAACCAGCTAGGAAAGATTTCGACTGGGATCAGGACAATATGACAATTCGGGCGTGGATTACTTCCGAAGGAGCCATGTCTCAAGAAGAGCAAGCGGGAACGGCGGTGGTACCGTCGGGGAGCTCGGTGCGGCTGACGCGGACGTTCCAGGAGATGGGGTTGACGCCGTATCTGAAGACCAACTTCCCGGATCAGCGGGATGTGTATTTTAGCTGCAGCAACCAATCTGTCAGGGTGTATGATGAGATGAATGGGTGTTGGACGTTCAAGTGTGCCAGGAATGGCAATGATCGGTATGGAGTCTTCCGGAAAGGTAGGCAGGTATGTTCATTGTTTCGTCGTGTTGTTTACCTAAAGTCATGTAATAGTTTGTGTTTTTAGATTCTTAAGCAACATTCTTACAAAGACGTTTAGAATTTTAAGAGTCTGAGTTCTTCGTGTTGTATCGGTCTCTGTAGATGTACTGAAGCAACGGTTTACCCGCAAAACTAAGCAGATATAAGTTTATAACTGTTGTTTGCATACGCATCACAAAGAAACCTGAATACCGTTCTGTCTTATTCAGGTGGAAGTTTACCAACATCCGAGCTTACATACCAGTTAAAAACAACTGTTAAGGTAAGCGGCCGCTACGATTTCCTGGGCTACGGCGTCTCCGAGTCATCCGTGACCTTTTCCCGCCCGAAGTTTAAACTTCCCAGCAATACTTCAACAACAACGTTAACGCATCCGTATTCGTCGCTATCGGTACGTTATGATGCCTGCCAAACCAACACGGCCATTGTTTTCCTACCAAGCAACAAAATATACATTACTGACGATGAATTCTCGACACTCCGCCCCTTTGCTGTTCGGTTAGATGGCATGGATAATGCGAAAGTTCTTGATATCGAAGTCACCAAATCTTTTATTTTAATACTGGTCGAGCATCAAGGAATCTTTGCGGTGTCGCGAACCAGCCGAGAAACCGCAGAAAACTTTTACAATGCTACTCTGTTGACTGGGATGAAAGGTTCATCGTGGTGTGTGTCTGGATCACAGGACGATTCCCGGGACACAATTGTCACGTGGAACGCTGATAGTGTGTTTGTCGGACTCCCTGCTGATCTGAAGCAAATCCCGGTTCCTGCTTTTATTAACCGATCGACCACTGAAATTGTCGACGTGGTGTTTGACCCTGTTCCTGGAAAACAGAATATTGTAGTGCTGGTAAAAAACTCTCAAGGATACATACTATACTCCGTGAAGAACTCTCTTGGGTCGTCATCAGCTTGGTACCTAATGAGTGATCCAGTGGTGACCTTTACGAACGGCCCGGCTCACTTGTTTCCGCTACTGGGAGGAAACTTAACCGTTATTGCGGCCTTTCCAAAAGCAGTACTCGAAGTATCCGAAAGGAATCAGGAACTGTTTGCTGTAAATGGCGCCTCAGTCCCCATGGATCCGGTACAGATGGCGGTGCTGGCAGAAACCGGGGATGTGTATTTTCTAACTGCAACGAACAAGATTTACTATGGAACGGCGTCTGCGACCGATGTGGTGCAGTTCAAGAAACCTGTTCTTCCGAACAGCATCCTCTGGGTGGACAGATTCTACCGTCCTGCACTGGTGACCTTTGGGGACGGAACGGTAACAAAACAGTTCTTCGACGTTCACACTGAGCTCCTGAACGCGGATTACACCGTGGAGTGTCCGTTTACGATATTCGCGGTGAGCGGATTGGAACCATGGTACCAGCTGGACAGTTTGGATGAATACCGCATCACAGCTCATCTGTGGTTCGACAGTTCCCGTTCCGGTGCGGAGACCCAGGATCTCGAGGTGACTATCCGCAACGGAAGTCAAAACGGCTACGGACCAATCAGCAATGTCATCTCGTACAGGGAATCCGATGGAAGCCTGGTAAAGGTCACCAAAGAGGTGCGTATCACTAACGGAGCGTTTCGGTCCGCGTGGCTGAAATCGGCTGTTAAGGGATTCGTCAGTAAAGACCCGAGTTCGATCGCGATCCGTCCCAAGGTTCTTGCCGCATCCTGTACCCAGCGAACCCAAGTGGTATCCTTTGTCCAAACAACATGTCCGACGGGATTGTCCATTCGATTGACACAACAGTTTCCCTGTGCAAAGAATCACACCGATGTGCCCATTTACCCGATCGACTGTCCCTACTATGGAAATCCATACAAGCCGCAGTTTGGTTTGTACTACTTTGACGTTTTCGTGGAAAACGTCACGGTGGATTTTCACATCCTGGAATCAAATGGTCGAACGGATCTTTCATACGCGGGGAATGAGATTGATGCCGGGTGTGTGCGGCAGGCGCAGACAGCGGTCAACTGGAACCAGAGTTTATATGTGCCGCCGGATACGGCTTGGGGACCCCGGACGTACTTGCCGTGTTATGTCTCCGGGGAGGATGATGTGGCCCCGGCTAAGACGAGGAGCTATGAGATTTTGAACGGTACCAGCCAGAATGCGGTGGTATTCCCATCCGACCATACGGCTGTGTATGTGTTTGTCGCGACGGTCCTGGATAACAACTACAGCTTCTGCGATCTACAGGTACCCACAAAAATGATTCTTTGCGGTGGTTTTACGAGACCAATTATATTGTTAACATTATTTAACCGTTAACTTATGCAGAGTTCGTAGCTACAGTATGCTGCAACAGTACTAGTGATTCCCTGATACCGCATAATTTTCTTCAGCATTTTTGCTAATGTGCTTCACGGTCACTTACTGAGAATGACGTATGATGCTGTGGATTGTTCACTAGACGTTTCTTTTGTAGGCAACTTTCGTGGTCATTCCGGAAGGTCACGGTGACATCCCGGATCCCCTGATTCCGGTCTACATGTTCATCGCTAGCTGTTTCGGCTGTGCCGTCTTTTTCTGGATCCTATACGCAATCTACGCTGTTAGCTGGAACGAGAATCGTGTGGGATTCGAGATGTTCGGCAAGGAAGCGGTACCCCAAGCCTGGCACTTACTCCCGGAAACCGAGAGTAGTTTGTTGTTTGTTGAGCCCCAACCTGAGTTTAGAGAAGCTTTTCTTGACCATAAACCGAAAACAGAGTAGCTCCATGTTGTATCGTTTCCTTGTAACTGGGAACTGAATCTAAGCAACCAAAGTTTTACCATGTTGTGAAAGTTGTTAAGATGGCGAACGAATGTCAGCACTGTGAGCGTGGTTCTTGGCTTACTCTACAAATCATTGTCCATAAATATCATATTAACTGATCGATCATGTGCTTCCCCTGTAAATTCTTACTCCAAGCCCAGTTGTGTTTGCATCGACTGTGCGCCCTGCTGACCAAGCTCCGTCCGAATGCCGTTTGAGGATCCCCATCTGGCTAATGTATTTGTTAAGGAAGTCTGCCAGCTGTTTAACGAGGCGCAAAAGTTTCCAATGCACTCGGCCATATTGCATTTGATCTGCGGTATCGGCATGCTTATGCTCAGCTGGTTCGGCGGTATGTATACGAAACCTATACGTTTGCTTATGGGGAAACGTATTGCTAAAGCTAGCTGTGAGTTTGTTATTGTAAGAAGTAGCCAGGAGCAGCAGGGCCGAATACTGAAGAAATAAGGTGTTTTTTTGCGTTTAGCTTTTGCGCTTTTTAGACAATAGCTGTGGTAAAGGTCAGTTTGGCCTAGAACAGTTAACGGGGTGCACTGCAACAAACGAAGCCAGAAGAGAGTTGACTGGTGTACTGAAATATTATGTCCATTCGGAAATGTTTAGTATATTTCTACAGATCAGATTACACAGAAACTACATCTTTTCGACAAGTCACTTGACTCTCTTGCAGTTGCCGCAGTGTTATGCTAACCAACCATGCTTCCAGCTAGACCGTAAAAGGTCACGGACTGCAGGTTTGCACGCATGGTGTTGTCGTAATATTTATAAATCATTTTTATACAGTAATTTATTGGGATAAACGACTTCTGAATATTATCACTCATAACTTGAAAGTGAACGGTTACTGCAGAACTGATGTTTATAAGTGACCGCGGCTCTGTTCTGGAACTGACCCACACAACTAATCACCTAGGTCGGTGAAAGACGAGCATTAGTACTGTGGAAAGAATGATTGCTGAACTGAAAAGGTCATGGTTTCGGATGGCCGGCTAATGCCGGAGTATTCCAGCCGACTGTCCGCTGTTTGTGCATTTATATAATACGCATAGCAAGCCGTCTGTTGACAGAAAGAGCTGTATTCTTGCCTAAACTAGGCGTAAAACATGCGCATTTAATAAATTTAATTAATAACAGATGCACAATGATCAAATGCTACTACAAATAACGGAACAATTTGTAGGCGGAAATCTTCCATTAACGTATGGAGCCATTGTCTCCCTGCTGCTAACCTCCTTTGCCCAGTTCGTCATCTTCTCCTGGTTGTATTTCAAGAACATGCCCCACACAGACTGCCTAACGGATCTGCTCTCCTCCCTACTCTGTCTGCGCCCATATTTAGTGCTAGCTTTTGCCATCTCCCCAGTGACTATCTGTCTCTTTGTATGCTCGGCCGTGATCGGTCTCATCGAAATCACCCATGTGCCGACATCGGGGGATTTTGTCCATTCACACCTGTTTTATTTCCTTCCCGGAATGTTCAGTATCGGCATGGGCGTGACCTTTGCTGTGGTTGAGGTAAGCCGTTTGAGATCAAGATGTTATGTAGTTAGCCTTCATATTACCACGAAAGTACCTACAAAACCACAAAGAAGAAAACTGCAATTTAAGATAGTTTCATACCGTCACCAAGTCTTGAGATATGCTGGTTAGGATAGTTTCATACCTTGAACAAAGTTTGAGATATCCCGATTTTAGTTGATTGTAGAATAACTAAGTGAAAGCGTTTACTTCTCTCCTGTATAATGTATTACTTAAAATGGAAGAATCGCCTAATGGTGGCACAGAGATATGAATACCGTATAAATCACGTACTAAACATGATTATATTAAATAACCGAATGTGCGCACTTCTATGCTAAGTAAAGCTGTAAAGGTGAAGTCAAGCATTCACATCCTGCTTGAGTGAAAAAGCTCTACAACCAACGAATAACTTTCTTTACTCCCTGCAGGTGATTCCCATGCGAATCCACTACGTGTACATCAAGAAGATCAGTCTAATCCAAGAACTGTGCGTAGCCGTAATGCCCCTGGAAACCGAGACCCCCCTATCCGAGACAGCATTACAGAATCTCGCATGTGATTTGAGTGAGACATTCCAGAGGCGGCCGCTGTCGCAGTTCTTGGATGGGCTGTGTCGCAGGGGATTGCCGCGTATTCCTTCGAGAATGTCTGAAACATGTGAGATCTTATCCTATACACATCCCCATCTGGATCCCCCACCCCCACCCAGTTACTGGCATGCGGAAAGGCGGCAACGCGAGGAAGAAAGGATACAGAATGATCCCCCGATTTATTACATTTCGGGTGCGGTAAATGTTGTGCATGTTGAGTCTGGAGAGCTACCTCCGGAATACACTTCTAATGATAATCTTTCGGTTGGTATGCGTTCTATTAACAGTTTTCCGTTGGATGTTGTGAACAGTCAGAATACTTTTTACCGAAGTAGATCGGTCGATGGAAATAAAGACAGACAGACGTATAATGCGAGACTTGGAATCATTCGAATTGCCGCTGGGGCAGCGAACTACAGATACATGTACACAGTACAAAGTAACAGTAGAATATGAGAGACCAAACTTGCAGCATGCGGATTGGTCCAGCTCCCATTATCGGCGCGCTTGTGTCCTAGAATCCACAAAAAATTCTCATTTTTGTGGCAGAACGAACAACCGACAGTTTCACATAATAGTAATTATTATTGGTTTTTTAATTTTTCCTGTAGATACCATTACTCACATCTTTGTTCCTACTTCTATGAAAGTAGAACAGTTTATTGAATTTACTAAATACTGATATCTGCCGAAGGATTTTACCGATAAGTTAGTATATGTTAGTAATCCTGCGCACGGCACTCTTCCCTGTGAAAGATGCACAAATGTAACCGCTAAAACCGTCCGGACGGAAAACCTGTCCGCCGGACACTTTTCCCCCGCAACCGCTAAAACCGTCCTGAGGGCCGAAAAAACGTCCGCCGTAAATTTTGCCCGCCCATAATTTTTACTCCCGAAACAGGTTTCTGGTACCCAGT
>JAQGAU010000591.1:0-25966 GCA_034698045.1 Paramacrobiotus richtersi | reverse complement strand
CTGCTACTAAATGTACATGTAGTGCTAGGGAATACACGTACTTCTAGGCGCGCGGATAAAGTTCACCGCCTTTGGTCTCTTTGGTACTACGCGCTGATCACGCGATCGTCCGTCTTCGGCTTGCCTGTGTCCACGTCAGCGGGCCAGCGGCTGCTAGATGTCATGCCCTGTGATACATCAACTAATGCGCCAGTCAGCGAATCAAAGCCTGACAGTTGTTAAGTTCGATGTAAAGATTGCATGTACATGTTAATACTTCGCAAATGACCTTACTGGGGCCTGTGTTCAGGAACAAAATTTTGCAGGGAACCATCATGTTTACTGGCATGTAACCGTAGATCTTCACTGAAGGTAATCGGTGACTATCTCATCTATTAACATACTGCGTTCATTGTTTAATTTGTGCTTATTATAGCTTATTATTGCTTATTATATTATTACAGCTTGTGTTTATTCACCCACTTTGCACGAATAGTACATATCCATGCCACCATTACGATAATAAAATTTTGCGTCATTTTGCCGTACACAGGATGAACACATCAATAACAGGCCGGGGGCTAATCGACGACGCGCCGCTACATGTATACAGTAGTGGTTAATTTGGTCAGTTCCGTCTGGACCAGCGGTTGTCCCGATGGCGATTATGATGACGATTGCCGTTCCATCCGTTGTTAGTCCCGGAGTGCTGCTGCAATGTGGGCGTGCCGACAATCAACGCGTTGGGATCAATAACGCCGAGAGTGCTGTAACTGCATCCGCTAATGGGATACATGGCAGTTTGACCGTTGCAGTAGTAACTGTAGCTCGCCACATGACCCGCCAACAGCAACACTGCAAAAAAAGTATTCAAGCGCAGCGCTATCACAGACGAATAGAAGTGGGCTGACAGCGTTCCATTAGAGTGATGTTTGAAGATTTTGGAAGCACATGTATACACAGTACACTTATGAGCGTAGAAAACAACTCGCTAATTAATATCCAACTCCATAGTCTACCATATACTGAGTCATTGACACCATCAAATGAAATAATTCTTCTAGCTTGCAAATGATATATATGTATAACGATCGCTTCTTCGTGGTACGTCTCAAACTTGTACGTTAACTTACGGGTTAATATCGGTGCAAGAACACGAAGTTGTTGGCAAATAGATATTTGTACCATCTTGATAAACTTTTGTATAAGTTCCACAGAACAGATGTATAAAGTACAATCTAACCTAACGCAAAAATTTTCGAAATTTTGCGCGAACTGCGACGTGAAATTACTTCGTACATTTCAGCATCCTTCTGTTTAAATTGTGTATCGAAGGAGGCTTTTATCTATATATATTGTGAGAAAAATTTGATGGTCATTGCGTACGTGCCGATATGTTATGATACCTGATCTGATGTTTATGTTGTTGAAGTGTTTATGGTTATTTTCACGGAAACACGTGAATGGACTTGAAAGTTCTTTTCGCTCAGTTCTGTGTTGATGGAAAGAAAACTGTACATTAATGTCAGTCAGCATTCCAGTTAAAGGGCGGTGCACATTCCGCACCATTATTCTGTGTGGGCAACAATGAAATGTTTACTTGAACTATCGGTTGAATACTAGAAATTTGGGACAATAAAGCATGCACATTCACCGTGATTCATGGATACCTTTGCTGCATGGTTTGGCAATTGTTATACGGGTTAGTGGTACTAGATATGTACATGTTGTACCAACTATAAGGAACACAACTGCCGGTTACAGAAACATAAAGGTTCCTCGACCTTTCTAGCGGATTATTCTGCTGTATCTTGACCAATCACGACAGACAGTCCAAAGGATTCGGTATTCTGTAACAGAGCATAAAACCCCAGCCAGGAAGAAAATGTGTAATGGTGACGGAAAGTACTGAAACGGGGCCGGATTTGAAGGTTACAATATTAGATAGCTTGATATGTCTGCCGCGGCTCACTTGTTCGCTCGCTGTCAACTTAATGAAGCTAACGTTATAAAAAGTGTCTTGAAGTAAGGAAACGTCGAAACCATAAAAAGTATAACAACAAAGGTTGCAGTATAGCAGATAATGATCCGTATGCATGTTCGTTAGGTTGCCCTTGACGACCGATTTGGAGGGACTTGTGGTTACAATATGGCTGCCATATTTAACTTCCAGTACTGGCTGGAAACTAGATACTTCCAAACCCCAAACCGAACATTTTTGGTATGAGTGTCGTTAAAAAAAACTGCCACTAAGAAATTTGTTTTGCTAAGTTATGCAAAAACCGATGGCCTCCAAGAAAAACTGACAAAGGTCACAGTCAAAAATCGACGATAGCAACGCTGTGATAAGAAATGGACAATGGGATTCCTTGCACATGTCTTTACTCAGTCATATCTGCAATTTCGCAATCATGGTGTAAAGCAATCATGTTTGGACAGATTCCAGTTTCGCCAAAAAAAGTCACCACAACTCAGCTGAAAACTGAAAAACACAACAATCTTCGAAACAAAAAACAACACGCATAAACCAATTAGTCTACTGGATTGCAGTAACACACTACGTCGGAACAGCAATAAAGTGCTGACGCAGAATTGGATTTCGGAAGTTTTGCCGGAAATAAGCTCTCGCTGAGCACAAAAATAGGCAAGGTGTCGTGTTTGCGCTCCACGTTCCCAGTCAGCACTCTGGATAAAATGGACGAAATGAAATTATCGTAACACTTCTTTAGCAGAGGGCACGGTCGTGTCACAAAAATCATCCTTTCCGATAATCGCATTTTGTAAGTATTAAATACGGCTTATAACGGCAGAACCGCTGGATGAGAAGTAGTTCCATGAAAACAGCGCTTTCCGTGTGCACATTACAGCTGTGTATAGCAAACCGGAAAGGACATCCGGCTACTGTTCCTCGCACACAACCATTGCCATCATAAGCATTACGCGACATTACCCTTACACAGGGTCAACACCGCAATCGCGGCAAGAATAAGAGTAAATTAGTGACGACCCGTGGACGTCACTAAGCGTATATGACAGTGGCTAATTCGGTCAGTGTGTTACACCGGTCACACTTAATTCCACATGGGTCATTGGTTGACACGAGTCAAACGACTGAAAACTGCGACAAGGACTGGCGCTTCGTGTCAGCGATCATTGGATCACGAACCGCTTCCTTCCACTGCATCTTCATTGCTTTTGTGCGGTAACACAAGGTACGGTATAACGAACTAAATATGTATAAAGGGCATTGTTTTCTAAAACTTACTGCCGAACTGCCCGCGACAGTATCAATCTCCCGGGCAAAATCATTGCAACATCAAACGATCATGGCAGCGTCATTTCCATATGTAACAATAGCTGCAGACACGTACCGCAGCGACAAACATATTGTTGTGCTTATTTTTAACGGTTTTGGACCATTGGTATGTACATATAGATAACGTCTTTCTAAATACTACAGGCACTGTACCTGCGGCACTGTGCTGTGTGAGCAAATTCTGACTGTCTAATGTCATGTTCGATGGCGTTTCGGTTTCAGCGTTTGCTACGGTAATGTCTTGGTCCTTATGGTACTATGCGCTGGTCACGATACATCGTGCACGCACATTTCCGGCTTGCCTGGATCCACATCATGGGCTGCTAGATGCCATGCATTCATTGTAATGTGATGCATCGACTGATGCGCCAGTCAATAAACCCAAGCCTGCCAGTTGCTAAGTTCGAGCTATAGATTGCTTGTACATATTGGTACCTGGCAAAGGACCTTAAGGGGTCTTTGTTCAGCAAAAAGTCTTAACCGGGACCGTTCCGTTCCCCGGTATGGGACGGTAAATCTTCGCTGGGCGCGGTCATTAAATATCGCACGCACGGACCAGCGGCTATCTCGATGGCGGTTGCCGTTCCATCCGTTGTTTCTCCCGGAGTACTGCTGCTGGCTGGGTGTGCCGACAATCAGCGCGTTAGGATTAATTGCTTCGAGAGTGCTATAGCTGCATTAGCTGTGGTATACATGGTCGTGTGACCTTTGCAGTAGTAACTGTAACTCGCCGCATTATCTGCGAACAGCAGCACTGTAAGTAAAAATCAGGTGATCAAGGAAGCGAATGTGATAAAAAAATTAGTGATACGCATCAAAGATCGACTGCCCATTTCCATTTTTTTATGAAAAATGAGCCCGTTTTTCTCAATTTTCCCATTTTTTTAACGGAAATTGGAATGAATGGGACCAACAAAATTATGAATGGGAATGTATGGCAAAAACCGAAAACAGAAATGGTCTACAATGGGGCTGTTTAAAAGCACTGAAATATGAATGCATGGGAAATGGAAAATTCGAAAATGGGCACTCGCTGATCGGAATCTGATGTTTCTGTTATTGAAGTGTTTATAGTTAATTTAACTCTTGCATAGACCTTGATGTGGTCACTCATTCGAGTGTCGATCAACAGAATGTCGGACAATTGCATGACAGGATCGAAACCCAAACGACAGTCAGCATATTAAAGGGTGCTGTGCTTCCACAAACATTCCGCACAGTCGTGTGGACAAAAAGTAGAACGTTGACTTGAACTCTGGCACACCTGAAATTAGGGACAAAGTCCAGGTACATTCAAAGCGGTTGTATGCGAGCGCTGCATGGTTTGACATACGGGTTGGTGGTACCGCCTTGCATGCGGTACTAGGAAATGCAGCTACAGATTCACAGATCTGGCGCCATAGCTAGGTAAACACAAATGCTATGGGACCTTTTCCTCAAACAAATTACTGTTCTATTTAACGGATCGAGAGAGGATTCGGGCATACAAATCAAAGCCAAGAAATTATCACCTTCTTGAATGGTACAGAAAATACCGAAACGATGCTTGATGTAGTGGTTCTCGGACTAGATAGCTTAAAATCCGGCAGCGCATCAGGTCGCGGCCAGGTTTACTCGTTGTCATTGTAATGGAATTAGAGTGATAACAATTAATTGCCTTGTGCTGGTGAGGAAACACTGAAACGAAGGGAAACAAAGGCTCATACAAGTTGCATTTTCATAGATAAATTGTGCTTGTTGCGCAGGATTGATAGGTTACGTTGACGTCGATCCTAACCATCGGTGTTGGTCGTACACACGTCACACAAGCCAGCCAGTTTTGAATGAGAGGTCAATAAAATAAAGGGTGTGACAGTTTTCCGCATGCCGCACTGTCTGAAAAGGGACCATGGGTCATTCGCTGGTTTTGATGTTTTGTATTGAGAAGGAGACAGAAACCCCTCTCTCCCTCCGCGAAACTGGACACATGCTGTCTTACATGTTCATCTTCCTTATGTTAATTCTGATGCGTTAACCTCAAATTCTGTCATATTGTGCTTTGTCAATTGTCATCTTCATGAGTCAATAAAGCGGTGTTCGTCGCGGCTTGTTTCAACGGAAGTCGGTAACCAACGGCACCCTTCAGTTGCGCCTGCTGGGGCATTGCCGGGTACTACGAAAACCTGGGTTTGGGATCTGGGACTGGACATGGTAGACTGGGATCTGGTATGGTACTGGAACTGGGAAGTACTTCCGGTCTGGTAACTGGCAATTGGTATCTGGGACTATCGGCACTAATGGGAACTAGTATCTGGTCGAAATGACAGTAACAAGTGTAAGCCATTTGCGAGTCACCATCCAGTCATTGCAGGTCATCGCTTTCTATATATTCGTGTCTGTGTCAGGCGCTCGAAATATGGTCGATTCTGGGTGCATGGAAAACCAGGGGCATTATCAGCGTGAACGGCCATTTCTATGGCAAAATATCCGACATATAAAAATATTGGCTCGACATGATTTCCTTAAATAAGACTTGTTATTTTGAAAATCTGGGCGCACAGCCATTTTACTTTGCGCCCCGACTGTCGAAGCGCATACCAGTCGGAGCGCATAGCTATTTCTTGAATATTAACCCCCTGCACGCGGTCTAAAACCGTGCGAGGCTGCGAGCAGTACATAAAATTGATGCCTGTGTTTTCACGTGCACGCAGCCATTATGTTGAAATTTTTGTTTCAATCCTCTTGTTGCAATGTTTTTCTGAGTACGTAACAAAGTTTTGAAGCACTGCTGTTTTAATATTCGGAATTTGTTTTATGAATAATAACGACAAAATTAATGTTGATTTTTGGAATGGTACATGTTCGTTATTGACCGACCGACTTATAAGGATATACCTCAAACGATATGAGATACCTCAACGTCGGTATTTTCTTCGCTTCTGTGTCAGAAGTCATTTATAAGGAATGCTCCTGCATCACCAGTACAATAGCGGAAATGGTCAGTAGATCAATATTGAGCAATCCGAATAATATTAAACTTCGTAGTTATTGTGCATAATGTTTTCATGAAGAAAATGACGAATGTTAAATAGGAGTGATTTAAATGTTGCTACAGACTCCGAAAAGCACTGCATCATCATGATTGAGACAAATTATTTCAAAGACATGAAATAAAAACGAATGTAACGTTCACAAGCAATAACAACATACAATAACGGCGACAATAACTGAATGGTGACTCGCAAATGGCTTACACTTGTTACTGTCATTTCGACCAGATACTAGTTCTCATTAGAGCCGATAGTCCCAGATACCAACTGCCAGTTACCAGACCGAAAGTACTTCCCAGGTCCAGTACCATACCAGATCCCAGTCTACCATGTCCAGTCCCAGATCCCAAACCCAGGTTTTCGTAGTACCCGACATTGCCGGCTTTTGAGCACTTGCCCCGACACTCACAAAGCGGCAACCACTTTCTCGCGAACGAGCACATTAGCGTTAATGTACTTTATTAATCTTCTTTAATTTAGTTTCTGTGTGGAATATGGTGTGGAATTTAATGTGGAATATGGTGGTTCAGAGTTTTCATACACATTTTTAAAGTCGAATGGAAAGATCTGCGTTCGACGGAGCGGTTTATCCATACTGAATATTTTTCTTTGCTATGAACGCTGCCTTTTTTGGCGTTGTGAACTGTCAGTCTGTTATCTCGAGCAGTGTCTTTCACTAATTGTAATGGACGTTAAAACGCAATATAAAAACAAACAACAACGTTCTGAACATCGGCAAAGGGTTGACCTTTACATGCAAGAGCATGTAAGAACTGTGAAGAAGTTTTCGCAGACAGGCAGACAGACATACATACAGACAGGCAGAGAGATACATACATACAGGCAGACTCAAATGCTCAAATTACGCCCACAAGCACGTCCATGTGCATGTGTATGAGTCACTGTTAGTCATCCGACCGTCCATGCCGTCAATGCAATCGAAATTATCATAAGATCGTAGAAAATTTCAATTTGCCTTTCTCGTACCTTTCGTTACTCATACGAAATTAAATGTTTACAGGTGTAAACTTAAAACGGTGTAACTATGGCATGCCCCAGTATTCGGTATCTATCGTTTCAGAAATTCTATTTATGGGAGCATTTTCAGTTCGCCAATGTTGTTGATGTGCTAGACAATCAAGGACGGCTTCAGCATGGTCTAGTAAGGGGCGCAGCAGAGAACGGGCTTTTGGTGGACTTTCTCTGCAAGGGACAAGCGCCTCGCATCGTGCAATATGGCCTGGTGTTTCACTGTTGGATATCTGACGTCGAGATCGGCAACACTGACAAGGCAGAGGCACTCGTGCGAATCCGCAACGATCTGCCCTTCACCTGGGTTCCTGCCAAGCTTATGGATCCTGTAATCAGTCTGCTGCCGCCTCGACTGGTCGAAGTGGAGCTCGAGCTAGACGGTCATGTGACGAAGGAGATTGTGCACACATTCCAAATTCGAAGAGTGCCGGATAACGGGTACGGGGATGTTGTTGAGAAAAGTGAATTTGAGATCGGATCGTGTCCGGTACCCGAACAGTATGCTTCGCAGTTCTCGGAATTCTCTCCGTTGTGGAAGATGTGCGCCCTGGATTTGGGCGAACTAGACAGTGTCTTTCTGACGCGCATTCGAGACGGGAATGCCGAGTATCTTACAACCCCGCTAGAGCCTTCACCCCCTGATCTGGTACGTATTTACTGGAATATACAGCGGAATTTCAAAGACAACAGCAGAACGAACAGTACTCCATACCATAAAGTAATACGGTTTTTGTAATTAAATTAAGTTGGTGTCTTAATGCTCGCACAAACGCCATAGCATACGAAAATTTATTTTTACGGTTTTCTTGCTGTATCTTGTGGTTGTAATGCTCGTCGTTTTTAGAAACACTGCCTGGACAGTAATGAGCTCCGCATGGAGGAGTGTCGGGAGGAAGGGTTAGTGTGGTCTGGCAGATTCTTCACGCAGGCGCCTGTGGCTGTGTTAGCGGATGATCAATCAGCATCTGTGCAGCGGCCCTATTTGGCATCCTTACCCGCTCACCTACTTGTGGAGATATTCCAGTTTTTGGAATCTTCTGACCGTGTCCTGCAGCGCCGCGTATCCCCCCATTGGGACGAGATTTTGAGCACAAAAGCTGTCTTCAAGGACGTCTGGGTGAGCCTCAAGCGTCCTTACGATTGCCCCTGCCAGTGGTCTGTCTGGGATAGTTTGCACGCTGTGCCATTGGCCATGATAAACCTCGTCACAAAAGCAACCCGATCGTTAATTATTGCGGCAGATTACGACAGCTGTTCGCGGCAGAACGTGGGACAATCGCTGCAAATAGTGGCGAATGTTGCTCGACATTTCGGCATTCCGTGCGGTGGAAAACTGAACGTGGTCGTCTCTCAGCATATTTTCCCTGGGCTAGATCCGATCCCGCTGCAAGACAGTGTGGAAGACGTGGCTAACCTGTGCAGCAACTTGGCGCTCTTCTGTGATTCGCTGGTGTGGAAAGACTGCGTATTCTACCACCGGTTTGTTACGCGCCATTCTGCAGGGCCGACCATTGTTCCACTACAGACCGGATCGATGAAATTCGCTGTACCCAATCTGCAGGCAGATCTCTGGGAGATGTTGGATAGCAACGTTCCCGCAACGGATCTGGAGGCGATCTCACTGTGGCTGTCCGCGCGAATCGACAACGATCATGTGCAGCGTGTGAGTGCTACTAAATTAGAGAGATTAGCTTCAAGGCGCAAGAGAACGGTGTGGGTTCACCAGTCGCGCTCGTCTGTTTCCCGTAGGATATCGAGTTCTGGGTTATCTGTACTTTAGCTCATTGGATCGGTCGATACTATCTGAGTTTGAATACAGTAGCTCATAAAGCAAGCGATAGCACGGAGTGCGGAGAATCGATTTTTAACCGGCAAAAAGTAATATAAACTTCGCAATAGCATACTACATAATATGTACAACGTATAATATTCATTTGTCTGCGTAACTGGTCCTTGTAGTATCATAAGAAGGTAATTTGGACATAGACTGAAAATGATATACTCATAAATGCTAAAATATGAGTTATTGCGCCCGTGTGCAAGACTACACTTCAATCGGAATTTCTCGGAATGCGATCCCGGTTCTTAGTACTGTATGTCGTTCTTCCGTGAATGGCTCCGGGATGTTAACTATGAAGCCAGGCGCGCATGTACGTTCTACCATAATCCACTTGGCCCTTATTAATATGAATACTCTTGCAGGTGTTGGCCGAGTTTCAAATGCCCGATCCACGCGCGTCTGCACAGTCCACGCTGTACCGAGCCGACGAGCTGACGAACAAGAAATCATGTGAACTGGACGTTCGCCGTCTGTCACGGTTGACGTTGTGGGCGCTGTCTGCAAAAATGCCCAAGCCTAGCAGCGGAATTCAGCTTCCGTTGGAAACATCCAATCAGGACGAATGATTCCAACCCTGCATGCGCGGTTACGGGTTACCAATGAAGAAGGAGATTTGGACGATAGTTAAATATTGGCTTTAGTTTTGTGACAACCGTAATTAATCAGTCGTTGTTTGACACGGAATTTGTTTAACGTGTTTTCGCGTGAAGGCGCTGCGATGATATACAGATATAGTATGTTGCGCGTTATGTACAGTAGTAAGTACATATGAAACGTCTGTTGTAATTATTAGGAGTATGCGACGTTACTGCCACGCCGACATACTGTATGTACTTTTTCTTTGAAACGTTCGCGTCCACGATCTGACAGTGCACTTTCCGCAGTTTGTCGCTACTTCTGTGGCCCTCTTGTCAATATGTACAGTGTTGAAAAAAAATGTATACATAACATAAGAGCAAAGAATGTAAACGTATACATAAATGGCACCGTTGCTGAGAAAACATTACGAGTACAAATTATTTCAATAATTTCAAAACTTATTCAGAACAACAACCGATTCGATCTGATTCAAGATGTGTAAAATGTCGGTATTTTTATAACATTCGCTAAAATGCTTGAGCAGCAAAATTTGTTCACCGAATCAACATTTAACCGCAGAGTGAAAAATCACCAGCTTTTCTAAAAAAACTCTCGGAAGTACAGCAATTTGTTCGCGATGTCAGCAACCGGCTGAAAGGGACAAGTCAAACCACCAATGCAAGGACTGTCGGTCGGTCGTGGCTTTACACACGGTGGTTTTGACCGTTCAGATAAGATGTGTAGAGTATGTCGGATAAAGTACTGTACATACTTCTACCTGTTTTATATTATCGTTGAATTCGGTCCTTGTCCAGTTTTGTGTCGGCTACAGCGTCGCTTGAACAGTACAAACTTTCGGTAATTTCGCTTTACCGACATGTAAAACTTTTCTACGATGTCGCAGTACAGTTAAATTCTGATTGTACTGTAGTGGTTCAGTTTATGCTTTCAGCTCTGTGTAAAAAACAAGATTGGCTGACACGCTGCGCGCATTGCAGATCCTGCACATCTCCCAAACCGTGGATCCGCGTGATGGTGTGCGCTACCGCGGAATGTCATTTTCTCCCTTTGGAGACGCCGCCTTGGAACGTGTCAATGTCCACTTCCTTACGAAGGTTACTTTGCATCTGCTGCATCGGTTCACGAAATGTCAACATTTTGTCCTTGACATTAACTGATGCAGTTAGGCCTAAACGGTAGACAAACTTGCGTCCGAGAGATTGCTTTGGTCCTTATCTACTCTGTCTTATCGTTCTGGTGGAATTTGGAATACTGTATGTGTGTTTTTTTCATCATTCTTACCGAATCGTGTGCGCCGCGGTCCACGGACTGTGGTTTTCGGGTGTTTTATTTAAGGAAATCGCTATAGGCACCCCCTTTCACTTCCGTTTACTATAGGCACCCCTTCTCGCACCCCGTTTACTATAGGCACCCTTTTCGCACCCCGTTTACTATAGGCACCCCTTTTGAATTAATTAAAAAATTTTAGATTAATTAAGAGATTAAGTTCCCTGCTAGCAGGAAGCTGTGCCGGTATGCTAAACTTTGCATTTATTCTGAACATCAGACTTAATGAATCTGGATGCCCTCTCGGCAAGGATCCTAATTAGCGGCATAAATCGTTGAAGTTGGCATCGGAGTTGGCAGTTAGCGTTGAAGCTCAGCGTATTCGCAAGCGGTTTTTTTCTAGGTCATTTTCAGCCCTGTCTAGCAATTTACTACCAAGTCATCACAACAGGTGATGGCGATCTGGAGCTCATTTTCAACTACTGCAAAAGCAAAGTAGCCGATATGACATAATATTACGACGATACGCTAGGTACTAGTTTAGTGCAAATATTCATGAACATTAATTATAGCGATAATAAGCATGTCAGAAGCGACTCGTTGCAGTTATCGTAATTGAAAAAGGGTGCCTATAGCGATTCGGGGTGCAATGGGGGTGCCTATAGTAAAACGGGGTGTATGGGGGTGCCTATAGCGGTACCCTTTATTTAATTTTGGTTAGACCGCTTTCTGAGCATTATGCAAACCGCCTCGTACACAATGCTCAGTTCTGTGCTGTTTTGCTTGAAATAAAAGGAAGAGAAATGCGGCAAGGAAAAGCAATCAAACGTAGTAAATATGCAATAAAACTGCTGATAAATACGAGAACTCTTATGGGACAATATTTAATGTCTGAGAAAATAGTCACAACCAACCATACATCAAAAGGATCAGTTTTCTTTTATTGGTTTACCGTTTACCCATTTGCCGTACTAGTATCCAGATAAAACAATCTAAACAAATAAAAACCTTATTCCAAAACCATACATCCATATCTGATATCAGGAAGGCATGCAGAAATAGCTGAATGCACAAGAATGCCTAATAAATTCACCGAGAAAGGGAGTTGTACATCCAGCTTACGACTTTAGTATCCGCCCGCAATACCTGGACAAAAGGTTTGTGCACTCTTGATAATAATGCAATGATAATAATGCATGGGACAATATCCTGGGAGAGGATCACACTGAGCTTTTCAGCCAACGGGGTGCCGAAATGTCGAACAACATGCGCCAGTATTTGCAGCGATTTTCCCACGCTCTGTTGCGTACAAGTATCGACACTTAAGCTTGCCGCAATGTTCATCCATCGAGCTGATTTTGTGACGAGCCTAATCATGCATGGCCAATGGCACAGCGTGCAGAGTATCCCGAACATATGGATAGCAAGAATATTTGTGGCCCAGATGCCCAGATGGCTCACCCAGATGAGCTTCAAGACAGTGTTCGTGCTCAAAATCTCGTCCCACCGAGCGGATACGCCGCGCTGCCTGACGAGGTCAGCAGATTCTAAAAACTGGAGAATCTCTACAAATAGGTCGGAGGAGAAGGATAAATAGCATAGCGGCTGCAGAGGTCGTCTGACATTGTGAAGTTCAGTATGAAGATGTGGTTCATTTTCTCAGCCTTGGTTTTGCTGAAATGGTTCGTTGAGGGGACGGCGCCACGCGGGCTAAGCTAAGTGTTGTCGGTGTGGAACATGGCAGGCCAGAAAGATAGTTTAATATCTGGGTTTTGTTTCCTTTAAAAATGCGGTCTAAGCGTCGGAAACTGACAAACTGTCAATGTTTTAATCTGAAAGGACATCACAAATGGCGCCGTAATGCGCCACTGCAGTTGGGTGTGATCTGCTTGTGACTGTCTTTCGTTCCGGCTATTTCTTTGAAATTTGTCTTTTCTTCGGTAGGTAAGTTAGTGTAAAATGGATTTTTATCACAAGTTTCACAACGCCTTTTACCTGCATTCCGATATATAATGGCATATAAAAAAAACAGCATTCCAGTTAGAAGGTTCATCCAAGGCAACGCTTTGAATGATTGCACAAATGTCTAAAGGATTATATCCCTGACACAGTGACACAGCAATTTGGCTAATCTTGCAGCGCGGGGACAATCCCAGAAAACTCAAACTCGAACACTCCGTTTTCCAATCTCCAATCCCCGCTCCAACCGTGTTAATGATGCTGCCACTGATGGTTGTAACAGCGAAGATGTTTTATGATTGGCCAACGTAACTGCATAACCGCCAGAAAATTTGGTTAAGCAATATGGTCAAGGTTGTTTGTGACGAACGAATTAACGAAAACAAGTGTTTACTGCAACACAACGAGAATGGGACGCTGAAACCCTACGAGGACATAGACATGCTGTGCGCCGCCTACGTCACATCGACATGCAGCGCGCCACCCGATTACGATACACAAACAACATTCGTCAGCATGTGCTGTAAGTCACAGTGCTGGGTGGCGCGTTGCATGTCGATGTCCTCGTACTGAGTCGTACAGATGACAGAAAATCGGGCGTATTTTGACGTGACCAGGATGACACGTGGGGCAGAAGAGAATCGTCAGGTAGCAAAGCCGTTATTTGGCTTACACGAATGATTTGGCGAAGTACGAAAAAGTTCGAAAAAATCTTCAATGGCAAGATGCACCTCAAATGCATTTACTAACTGCAACTGATTTGAGCCCAATTAATTGATTAATGATTTGTTGTTTTTCACGGCACAGGTACATAGTAACTGCATGGTGCCAGTCGTTGAGAATTTTTTCCACTCAAAGTTGGTTTATAACACCATACGTACATTCGATAAACTAGTTTGTTATTAATTATTATCATAAAAAGTCAGTTTTAACTTTCGAAGACGGAGTGCACGTTACTGTTGCTGCATTTTTATTTTGGATATTTACAATACCAATTTTTGCAATGTAATTAAAATACACATCCCACATCATAAAAAGAGTCCCAATGCCCACATTAGGTCCACAGGCGAAAATCTTAATAGAAAGGTCCAGTACGGCTGTATGTTTAGTGATTCGGGCCGTCCACCTGGTTATTGCCCAACAACATTAAAATAGTCGCGGGTAAGCATGCTGACGTTTAAGCCGAAGGCAACAATTTTCAGTACGGATTCCACAGAAAACAGCAAAGTGTAGTCTGCATACTGCGATATTTTCCAATTAGTTTAAAAGTGTCACTGGCTACGTCATGATGACATTGTATAATATCGTTTGAGGTGTAACGGTATACATAAGCACAACAACATAACTCGATAAATACATGTATGACCAGATGTTTCACGTTGTCCACCACAGTCCACATCATAAATTACAGCCTACATGATGTGCAAGTTCGACACGGTCCTGGATAATGCCGCTTGTGGCGCACGAAGAAGAATGTGGAACTCCGGTTCGGGAGATCGCGTATTCGCTGTAACAGAACAACGTCCGCGCTGTCCGTGTTACCGTTGAGGTCATGGCCGTGGCTGTCGGTTTCTGCATAGACGTAGCCTGATCTATCGAACGACAAAGGTCTCCAATATCACATTGCAGTATATTCTGCACAAGCCACAAGCGCGCCTTCGGCCAGCCGCAACTTGCTGTAGTGTTACTGTCACAGTATGAAGCTTGGACCAGAAGCATGATGTTTCAATTAGCATTTAAATTATAATTTCATATAAAGTATCTCTGGTACTAACAGGGAGAAATTTCGCAAACTATTTTAATTCGTAGTGCATTAATAAGTAGAAAATAGTAAGATATCTTTACATCAAGGTAAAAGGAGTACTAAGCATTTATGCCTGTAAACTAATTTAATGAAAGTGTGAAGTAGTTGCTTGGTGGATGGCGCTCAGACTTGTAACGTGCTCAATGTTTCCAAAACCATTAGTACCAGTCTCAGAACGAACTGTGTGGAAGGCCAGTCAACTAAAGCATTCCCTTCAGGAACTCTGTCAAGGTCCAACTGGGGTAGCTTAATTAACTAGGTGCAAGATCGAGGTCACGCCAAACGTCTCACGAAAATTCATGCTAGGATCCTAAAGAATAGCTACTGCAGTTTTCCACTATTCTATCTGCGGGATACAGACGGTCACGCAATTCAGTGTCGCTTGACGTACTCAGGACATGGTATTTATTGTACTTGGCAAGATAGAGTCTGCGGTCCCTTACATACACTTTACATTTGAAAGAATAACCCTGATAGCAGATTCTATTTTATAGATTTTTTCGACACATTTATTTTATTATTATTATTACACGACAGCAGACGACCCAGTAGGGACTTCCGGTCTGGTCGAATTCACTGAGCTGTTTATGCTTTATGAATCAGAAAAATTTTTAAAGGCTCGTCTGCTACGCATCGGCGGCGGACGCTTCGCGCAGACGCCAAAGCTAAAGACTCGCACGGCTTAGCTCCGCTGCATTCTACTGCAGTACCCCTAGCAATGAAATAAAGACCAAGATTAATATTGCTGTTTATTTCCGTAATTTCTAAATCGTGCATATGTGCGATATTCAAGCACCCCTCCCTTTCCAGTGGATTTACTAGCTTCACAAAAGGACCACATAGTACTGCGATATACTCTTGCCCGAAGTATGCAGCTACGAATGTAAAACGGAGGTGCTTCAGTTGAAGTGTAGATACACCAATACAATACAATTTTCGAAAATCTAAAGCTTTTCAGTGGTTTATTCTTGCGTGAGACTCGAAAAATAAACGTGCCATTAAAAGCAAAACTGAAAACAATTAAAACATTAATCGTGAAAAATTAAAAGTATCATTAAGTTGCACGCTGGCGTGAACAAAAGCTTGCCTTATAGCTACTTTTATTGTATTTGTTTGTAATATTATTTTGAAATATTTTCCTTTTCACGGTATCCGCTGTTCACTGAGCTATGGTGCGGTGAGGATAGCAACTGTTACCCCCTTACAGAATATTATCGAATGGATATGGAGCTCACAAGGCACCGGTATGTGGTTCTATAATCAGGCGATGTTCATATTTTGTAAGTATGTAATGACATCTAACAATTGTAAGTATGACACTATTGAAAAAAAATTAATTCAGGTCCGACTGAGCTCGGAGACGCCTGCAGAGAATCCCAAAAGGAGAGATAGTCAAGTATCTAGAGCTACCACCCTTGGGCCTTGAATGACAACTCGTTGTGTTCCGTCATACTGTGTTACCGTTCTCGGTAAGGAAAAATGTCGCTTTGTTCACTGGTGGTTTGTGGCGCAGGATCTGCTTTCTTCGGCTCAAAGGCTTTAAAGAATGAATGGATGCTCAGATAAGACAACATTGTTTTTTAGTTTAGTTACCAAGCGAAAGCGGATCCTGCTCCAAAAACCGCAAGTAAGGGAAATGGAAAATGAACGCACAGGCAATTCACGCGGTTCCATTTACCGAAACCGGTGATGCATATGACGGCAGTGGGGAAACAGCAAAATGCAGTGCATACGGCGGTTGCGCTGGTGACTTGTCATTTTCGGGATTCTCTCCCAGGCCTACTCGAGCTCGTTCGAACCCGATTTACATTTTTTAAATAGTGCGACACTTAAATGGAATTACAAAACAAAATATGAACATGGTGGTCTGGATTTAAAATCACATGCCGGTGCCTTGTCAGCTTATTTCCGTTGGTTAGTTGCTCAAAATATCTTCTAATCTGACTAACTAGCCGACTACTGACTGATCGAATAATATTACAGACTGTAATGTTTTGACATTAAATACCTGACTTCCTTTCCGGTGCTACAGCAACATTTGAAGACAAAGTTATACTGTTCAATTTACGTTTAAACTATCAAATTTTAAATTCAAAACTGTTATTAAAGAATTAGTTTTAAGTTTTAACTTATTCACCTGACATAACCACATTGTAATAACTAGGGAAGTTCATTCACTGTTGGCGGACACTGAATGCCCGAAGCGAAGGAAGTGCGTGCACAAAAAGCGTTAGTTTTCTGAATGTCTTATTTATTTTCTCAATGTTTTATTTTTAATTTTTTTCTTAATTTTTTAAAAATAGGGAATTAAATAATTAATAGCAGTGTCCGACCGAATGACGGACGGACATCGGAAACCATTTCAGTTGAGTATAGAGGACCTTCGCTCCGCTTTGGTCGATAATCGTAATATTCTTGCTTACTTATTTTACTTTCTGTTTCCGAGTGTCTGCGGCCAATATTTCAAAGTACCGTATTTTCGGACTGTGCACCATCGTAGTAGAATGGCTCAACAGTAAAGCGAAATGTTCTCACATTAAAGATGGAACATTGATTAATGATTTAAAATCATATTTTCAGACATATTCATTTCTCATGCATTATTTCACACCATTTCATAATCTTACGGTACCAATATGAAGATGAAATAACATGACATGAAACGAAATAATATGAATCATCAAGACAGCGAAATGATAGACAAATGGACCTAAAATTGTGAAATTCTCAACTGAAAATGAAAGTTGTCTACGAAAGCTGTTAATACCCTTAATTATAACGTTCTCGAATATCTTTTATGCATTTTATCCACCCAGGAGCGCCATATAACGGTGATGGGATGGTGGTCCCGTTAGCGTTGCTAGTGGGTTGCCTACTCGGCGCTTACCACGATCTAATGAAAGGTGACTCGAAATCTTATGTACAATCGTAGTTACGATAGATTACGAACGAAGGTAAATCGAACGAGTGAAGAAGGCGATCGATCGAAAGGCTTTTTACTCGGACATCGACTCTCCACCGACTGATCTGTTGCATCAAGATTTCTCCCACATCACGACTTCCGTACAACATGACTTTTCAACCGAACTGCACTCGTACAAGTAAACACAGGGAAACAATCCTTCTCGTTATAATATTCAGCGAAGAAGTGCTCTCTTATTATATCTGAACATGGAATAATGAAAACATGGCGAAAATAAAACTGTATTTTCGTCTATTAAAGTTAGATTTTTGTTTCATACTTTCAAACCGTTTCACGTCATTTTCATATCATATTGCAAAACTTGTGTATGAATTTCAACCCTACCAGTGCGTGGAGACTGCAGTGTGCGACTGCTGGCCACTAGTACACGCACGTGCGTCCACTAGCAAGAGAAACTCCAATCACAGCAGACAGGCTGCGCCACTTCCAGTAATGAATGCGCCCAGTGGAATCTAAGCACTCAACCCATAGATCTCCCCGCACCCATGCCATCCGCTTTACACACTACCCAGACCCACATATTCTGCCCACAGCGAGTTGTGGTTACCACTTCGCTTTTTTGTTTATATTGATTCGCGCAATCAACCGTCTTGTATCTTTTATTAACCGTACCTTCCATTTGACGATTCTCTTTCTATTGATACCAAAATCAAGACAATCGGACGGTAGGTTGTGTACCTTTCCGTTCGTAATCGTTTCTGACTTTAGCTTCATATATTGGGAGGATATGTACAGAGAGAGTTAGGAGCGCCGAAGTAAAATTATTTATGCCCAAGAAAGGAATACCTGGCCACCCGCTCAATCGATTGGTGGAGTGGGTGGCCAGGCATTCCTTTCTTGGGCATAAATAGGACCTGGCCGAAGAATGACCTTTGCAACCATTGCTTTAACCCGTGAGTTTGCAGAAATCTTGCACTGATTTTGTCGTCAACGCACACACTTCCCGGTTCATGTCCGATAAAATCAAGGAACCATAAAACTACAGAGTCTGGACGTTTGCTGCATCGAGTACACAGCTTGAATATAATGCCATACTCACATTCAATACTTTGGTGCGGAGGTGCGTATGCAACGTAAAATGTGACAAATTCTCTGGCTGCCGGATGTAGTTAAGAGCGATAAGGTTTCATCTGGCTTATTGTGGAACTGCTTTTGATCGATAAATTACGAAGAAAACATACTATGGTAGCTTTATTGTGTATCTAATAGCTTTGGTAAACACGAATTTAGGCATGAATTCGAAACGTTGCATGTACACATACAGGAAATTGGACAAATTTGGGTACCACTTTTCACTGAGAACCGCTGATAAAATCGCGGCAACAAATCAACTTAGAACACCCGCGTGAGACATATTCCAGGTCTTCGTAATCTGTGTGATCTCTGCGTTCAGATTAAGGCCGTCCATGGTAGCAGTCCCTTGCATGTCTTTCAGCAAGCCAGGAACAAAGTTGCCAAAGCCAGTACATCCAGATACAATTCGTTCTGCAGGCGCAGGTGAAGCAGGGCTTCATGGGATGTGCTCAGAGAGATCCAGTGGCAGCGTGGTTAACCGTTCATTCTGCAGTTCGTTCGGCAAGTGCAGAGAACAGAGAAACAGGGCGCGCGTTTCCTCCTCCAAAACCTCGAAGTGTTCATCAGGATCCAGCTGCTCCCAAAGTCCAAATTGTCTTGCTGCTCTGGCTTGTTTATTTTGTTTTTATGATTCCGCGTACGTTCCTGTATAATCATACGGACGGCTTTGCTTTGCAGATATAGATACAGTCTCATACAGACACTTTAGAAGGGAGTTTGAAATGCCGAATAAAATTGGTGCAGATTTTAACTGTGTTGTGCATTTTTTCTTTCTGTACGTACGTCGTACGGTAAGGAGTTTCGTTACGTAAAGGCCTTCGGAGTAAGTTACCGGTGTGGTAACCTTTAATTATGGTCAACTATCGGGCATAAACACGGATAACGCGCTTGTACAGATTGTTCTTCAACACGAGAGCCTTTTCTGGTGAGATCGGTGCAGATTACGGGTCAGTAAAAAGTCTCATCTTATGACATTACGTTATTTATTTGCCTATCACCTGTAATTTTGGTATAACGTCATCCCAGTTACACTATTCTCAAGAGAGCGAACACAGCAATACTGACTTGCTGCATACAGTACAATCGAGCCAGTCCGCCCATAATTCATTTGTCATGGCATTAAGAAAGCACAGCATGGCTATGGTACGTAATGGAGGGCGGTGAAGCCAGAAAGCGCTTGTTTTGCACAGTCTTTGAGCAGTTCACTTCGAGTCTGTTCGACCGGTCCTTTACAGCACAGACAAAACTGTAGTGTTCGACCAAATTCGATACTGGACGGTGCTCGCAATAAAAAGCGGAAATGGTTCGAAAAGTTGCCGTGGGAGTGAGAAACGTCAGCCGGTGACTGTGTGGAATGGAACTGCATAGGTCAACCTGCAAAACGTTGTGGGATTCTTTCCTTCATGGTTTGGTTCAGGTATGATTTATTGGTTAGCCCAGGTGCGTACTGGTATCTAGATAAAACAATCTAATCAAATAAAAAACTGATTCCAATCGGCGCGACACGGAATAGTGCTCGTAATTAAATGGGCATTACCGCGCATGATTTCTACACTTGAACGTTGAAATAAAAAACAAGTCGATCGGCTTTCCCCCGTTTTCAAAAACAACCTTCTTTCAGGTATTATGCGTGCATAATGTTCCAAAACGTTCGGGAAGCAAAAACATAGACTTGGCGAAAAGTCTCTCACCATGGTGGGAGTTGCCTACTGGTCGGAGCTGATTGTGCGGCAAACATTGTATCACAGTACTATCACTATCACTCGCAGTGACACATTAGCTGGCAGATAGCGAGACAAACCAGGATCCAGGTGGTCTGTTAGGTTTGTACCAAGACGAGAGCCTGTTGTGCAATCGAGGTTCGAAAGCACGCCTGCGCAGCAATGAGCCCGTTCTATCCGAAGTTATTTCAACTTTGCGGACAGGCTTGTTTCAGTGACAATAATTTTCAGTGTTCTTGTAAACTGGACAATTTTTTCTGCTGAGTGCCAAATAAATAAAAGCAGAAACTTTTATTCGTGCATTGCCCTAACTTGTATTTTATAACCACTCACTCCGGTCTATTGTAAATCCCAGGATTCTGGAAAGAACTTCCGTATTTGGATTTGCCGACAACTGATCATGTCCAAACCGAGCACACCATCAATATCTACCGTCCGTCGACTGCAGAAAGCCCCATCTAGTAAGCACGGTGATTGACGTGCAGCAGTAGTCACTGCTGTGTTCGTTTCAATCTTTTGTGCCTTTGCCACTTCGAAAGCGCTGGTGAAATGAGGCCCATAACTTATGCCATTCATTATTTCGTTGTGGTTCTATTGTAGGTAAGGAACCGCCTGTGCCAGAAACACAACGTGATGGGATCCCTATCGGGAAAGTCAAGCCGTTACTTCGAGGCACACGAGCAGCCACACGCACTGCCAAACCGTTGACGCCTGTGCCATCAAACTTCAGCGCGACCCATGGAATCGTCAAATCGGGTGCGTAACTAGTTATATTCGTTTATCGAGTTGGTATTCATCTATTTATTGTATTTTTCAGAGAGAAAATTGGACGGGAGTACACGTGGTGTAAAGACCGGAACTGTCGGTTCTGCCGGGAACAGTTCTACCCGCAAGTTGACTCCCGCTTCGACGGCGGCGCGGACTAAGAAAGCGCCAAATCATCTGGATGCACCAGCTTCTTCTCCATTAGTGGTGGGACACGAAACCCAGCCGAACCAGATACAGGAGCTGAGAGTGGAAAACCAGGAGGTCTTCAACCAGAACGAGGCCATGCCTAGTCGGAGTACTCAAATAGAAGCGGACATCGCGAAAGCGGATAAACTCTTTCAAACGATGAGGCGTCAGCGGGACTTCACAACAGCGAACCCGTGAGCTGATGTGCTTGTAGAAAACCAGGAGGTCTTCAACCAGAACGAGGCCAAGCCTCGTCGAAGTACTGAAATGGAAGCAGACATCGCCGAAGCGGACAAACGCTTCCAAACGATGAGGCGTCAGCGGGACTTCACAAGAACGAACCCGCGAGCTGATGTGCGTAGTTGGGAATCCATATTTGATATGGAGGCATGTGCACATATGCCGGATGACAAGAAGGCGCAGTTTGTGGCACATGGCTTGAAGCTAAAAAATATTCTGGAGGCTGCTAAAAAATCTGTCCGAAAGTAGTCGATTGCCTGCATAGGCTAGTGAGATGGATTTGCTGGACTGACCGTAGTCGTTGAAGATTTAACTAGTAGGTCCTGTGTGTCACGTTTAACCACCCGAAAAGTGCTTTGTTGTTGTGACTGATATGACTAACAACTTCGTAATCCGAAACGCCGTAGGCGGCAGTGATGGATGTACGCTTCAGTAGCTTTGCTACGCGACTATTGTTGTGAATCTTGTGTTGCGTATCTATCCGAAATTTCCTTTCTGATAGCTACTACAAAGATGAAGAATATTATTAACAATACTGCTCACTATTCCTGCTCAGACCTGCTGTCTCATCCTAGCACCAAACCGAAACAGTTCAGTGCAACTAACTTGCCTCAAACACGTATTCGTGCTGACAGAGACCATACTGACAGAGCTATACCGCGACAAAAAACTTTCATGTGGCTTCTCGTTGTAATCTGCGATGTGCCCACCAGCTGTAAGGGTCCACACACAGGAATATACTCGAGTGGGACTAACAGCACTCACAGCTCTGGAGAACAGTCCAGAGTCAGACTGTACCATTTGGTTCCATGTTGCCACTGAATATGCGAAAGCTGCTGCACGTGCCGCCACAAGTAGCGACATACAATTTCCTGTGTTAAAGTGACTACCGCATAGCTGAAATGTCAAACTGGCTGGTACGCAATGTCATTACGTACCAGCCAGTTTGACATTTCAGCTATGCGGTAGTTACTTTAACACAGTAGTTACAAGGCGATGGCCCACTCCATTATAACCGAATTGTGGACTGCACAGAAGGCTGCTGGTCGGCTTTGCCTGCAAGAACGAACCTAATCCCCAGTCGGCCCGGTTCGGACGCATTTATGACATCCGCAACTTGCGGACCGCAAGGATGCGTTGTCCGACGGAAAGCTACGTCCGACCGTCCACATGAACCAGTAGCAGGGCTCATGCGACTGGATCCGGACGAGTCAGCCAAATGGTATCCCGTCAGTGCCGTCACACTGCTGGAGATAACATCCCCAAATTCTGCTTTGACCAAAACAGTGACACGTGGAAGTGCTGTGCCTGTACTGACCGTACAGATCGGACGCTATCAAGCAGCTATTGTTCGACAGCTTCACTGAAAACGGCAACAGAAAGTGGATGTTAGCAACGGACGTTGACGGGAATGTCCTTCATGTCGCAAAAATGACAGCTCGCTTCCTTCGCAAACTGGACCGCATGAGCTTTTATCAGTCTGTTCAAAACTCGACGTACGCCATACTTGTTCTACGATTTCGATCTTTTGTTTAGTAAACTGTCAGTTTGGATCTTTTTTTGTGGTGACGTTTCTGTGAAAACCCGCAGTGGGCAGATTTCTGACATTAAAACAACCGTGAAAAATGTTGGGGATTTTTACAGAATCCTAATTCGCGAACTGTCGATTCTTAACACAAAAGCTGAGAAACTAACTGCGGTTTGCGATTATGACATTGCGTTATATCCTGTACATCTGGGGACGTTTTCCACGGGAGAAACATTTCAACGTTTGCTGGGAGTGCCGTCCTCTACGCACCCTGCAGTTCACGAGATCCTTCCTTCCGTTTCCGAAATTACAGTCCTACGACAAGTGCACATATCTGATAACTGATCTGTGACTGTTCTATCTGATAGTATGTGATGACTGTACTATGCACTCAGCCCGTGACCTACCTGTGTGAATCAGTGTATGAAGGTGCACTGGATGACACAGCGTGACACAGCGTGACAAACAACGTGTATCTGAGAGTACTTAAACGTCTCCAGAATGTGTGTAAAGGCCAGACGAGCCTAAGACGATCTAACAATACTGCTGGTATTATGGTTCGGTCTCGCTAGTTACCTCCAGTAGCTTTAGACATGCCGTTCCAAGTTTAACAGCCCGTTAAGCTGCTGGAACCAAGAAACGAAGGTTATCATCCAGACCAGCGTGGAGAATCTGAAGCTCCTGTTGGACAGAACACCCAATCATAAATGGTGCAGATAACAAAAAGTTATGTCACAGGCTAAAGCGGATTGAAAGCGCGTCAACATTACTGTCAGTAACTGACTTGTAGCGCCATGAACTTATAATAATATTATAGTGTCTGTTCGCCGCTCAGACTGATTTTGATGGTGCACTCTTGCGGCTCAGCGGGCATACCGACGGCGTCGGTGAAGGAGAAGAGCACCACCGGGAACCAGACTGACAGGGCTATCGGCAGCAAGACGGGGCCGCCGATCACCTAATTGCGAAAGGTCATGTAGCGGGCACCGCCGGGAGAGGGTATATCGTCCGTCCGCTATGCGACAGCTTGGTAAGCTGATCTGAGTGCCGACTATTAACGCGTTACAATTAAAGTGCAAGTACCGAATAAAGTTACGTTGGCAGTTACCATAACTGCCCCCAACTTTCTTTCGGTTGTGGACTTTCAGTTTCTTTCCGATGTTGGGTTCTCGAGTCAATGCCGACAAAGTGCAACTGAAAGCGTTCACTGCAAATGTCATACAAGAAGTACATGGTTACAACGGACTAATTAATTCGCCAAGTACGGGTCCGCAATTAGCGTCCGCTTATCATCTGATGTAAATGTGTGGGTAAGTTTCAAACAAACAAATTTCTTGCAACTAGTAATTTCAATGACGCATTTGCATGTGATGGTCAAGATCATGCAGTCAACCGAAATTAAGCGAAATCATGAACAAGATCATCGAGCAAGCAACCGAAAAGGATAATGCCTTTCTTGAGCAGCGCGGATATATCTTTTACCCTTTAGTCAATGAAACTGTAGGCACTTACGAATCTCCGTTTGCCAAGCTTATCCAATTCGCAGGACGAACAACTCGGCAGTTAACCGGGGAAACGAGATCTACGGTTTTTCTACATCGTGTTAGTTTGGCGGTGGTAAAGGGTAATGCGGCTGCAGTTCTGCTACTATAGCACACTCCTTGTGCATTCGAAGATCGGGTTTGAATGATTACGCGGGTCTTGCGCACTTTCCGGAGCAAGGATTTAGCTGGTCACTCACGTCGGTCACTCGCGTTTTGCAGAAGCAGTTATTTGTGGTTATCCCGTGTCCGGAGGTCGTCAAATGGTGTTCATGATTCTTTATGCTTGGGCTTGTTTTTCATGCAGCATACAATCTGCTTTTATTACTTTAAGTGATCCAATGCCTTCACCAGCACCACAACAGTCAGAAAAGAGAACGTTGCAACCCGCAATTTAAAATTATATCGGGGCAATAATCAGGATAAATATAAATTTGATTGCTAACGTTTAAAAAAACATGAGTTTCGTCAACCGCGGTAACGAATCACATCACCGCTAATCAATCAGGAAAATAGAAAACGCTACAATTATACATAGCGTGTTCACATTTCTTCACTCCACAAGTTTCTACAACGGAACGTGAAAAGTTACAGCGCAGCAGTCGGCGTTTCAGCGTTCCCCGTTGTCATTCATCAGGATAAAAACGAAAAGAATGCACTACAATTTCCGCTGCTTTCCGATCAGACGGCTCGGCACCTGGAGAATTTGGCATTAAAAATATGACCAGCTGAAACGTGATGTGGGGGATAATTATTTGGTGCGGCAGTAGACGACCAGCTGCACATCTCCTCTGCAGTGTTGTTATGCTGGTGACCGCGCTGGCAACTGAACGATACACTGTCCGGTTTCCGGTGGAAGGAGTGTGTTGTATGCGATTCCCCGTCGACCAAACAATCAAATAAGTCCACGTCATCAGAAGGAGGGGCGTGACCAACTATGTATCCCACAGAACACATCGTCCCATCAAAATCTGGAAACAAATATATCCCAGCACTCTGTCCATTCTCAGCCCGACTCTCTATCACAAGACTAGCACTGGGATGCTCCATCCGGTCCAAGCCTTCGATGTGGAACTCGTAACGGCCGAAACCCAGAGCGC